>LQRL01133930.1:66726-79208 GCA_001703475.1 Hydroides elegans | reverse complement strand
TATTTCTTTTGACCAACAATTTATTGCAAAATCATGGAAACTTTTATTCATTCTCTGTATAATGCTCATGGCATTTTTTAAAACTAAACAATGATACAATGAAAAAGTTTAATTAACGGATTCACAATATTTCTGAAACAAATCTTTATCTTGTTTGCATCTATTTTCTCATTGGACATCCGAAGTAATTTTTCATAAAATACAACGTAAATATCAACTTTGAATTTAATATTTGATAAAAAATATATAAACATTTACTAGATACAGCATTGTTGCAATTTAATTGCAATTATGAAAGCAGTCAAGTCTTATATCTAACATTAAAAACGTTATTAAACATTTTATTAAAACGCATGTTGTTCGAATAATGATAATAATATAAGTTGATTAAAAAAGGAAAACCCCTTAGTTGTTTGAGGGCGTTATATCCAACGGAACAATGCATTGTTCCATTTGGAGGGCGAGTCATCTAACAAAAGCTGCAAGCCCTTTTGAGGGCGAGTTGGTTTTTGGGGCGAGTTAGTTTTGAGGACGAGCTCTTCAGAAATCCTTTAGAATATATAAATTATTGTTTGGGTAATAAATGTGTATAGTTTAAGTTTACTGGTAAAATATATTCTACACATATGTCCTATTTATACTCGAAGTGAGTTATATGTTATTTGGTTTTGATATGTTTAATTGGGCAGAATTCACTTATAATGTCATGCACTCATTCTGTTCTCATCAGATCGATATTTTATTATATTTTTAATTTTGTCCAAAGCTTAAGGATGCTAGGTACACAATGTAATTAATTGTAGAAAGCAGAACCAACTGATTACTCTTTCCAGAAATAAGCTAACAAATGGAATATTATGCAGTCCGGTAAATCACAGTTTGAAGAGTATATGTGAAGTATACTATACTTCAAGTAAAGTTTTGTTACTTGGTGTTTTATATAGTAATTTTACACACCATAATATCATTTTTCAAGAATTTATAAGTCAAAATATCCTGGTATGGATGTTAAGGTGGGGGTTCGCGGGATGGATCCTATGGAAGGATTTTTTAGTTAAGATTCTTTAATAACATTCCTTAATGATATATTTTTAGTGAATTAGTGCCTAACCCTAACCAACAAAGATATATATTTTATATTATATTTTCGATGTATACCTCCAGTACACTCTTCAAACTGTGATTTACCGGACTGCGGAATATTATGGCTGCATGCGAAAATGAAGTGCATTTGTGGGTGAAATACTTGAGTATATTGATCAAATTTTGTGATTTTGTGAAGGGTGAAGTGTGGTTATTATTTTGGTTTTCAAATATATATAACAATACATTTTCAGGGATAATTATCAAGGATATCCTTGATTGTCATTTGCATTGAAACTTTATGTTTTCTGTTTTTAGTATAATTTGTATCAAAATTCAGAATCACTTTGAATTGATACATTTTTATATGCTTTATTCCGCAATAGATGGTATGCCTTTACTCGTATTATTTATATTGTGAATAAAAAAATGGTATTTTTCGATCTTTATATCTTTGTTTTCTTTTATTTTATCCAAAATTGTTTATTGCACATCTACACGCTCATATGTCATCTGAAATGTGGCTCACAATACCAGATGTTTCGACGCTTCCAACTGAATAAACTACTATTAAAATGTTTCTCTTATGTGAACGATAAATAGGGACTGGTATCTTACATTTTAGGTTTAAAAGCCAGTCCATGGTTATCCTAATTTTGTTTTGCTGGTTCCCATTGTAAATACAAGTAGCCAGGGGCAAGTGTTTTTTTGGCCAATCGGGTTGCATGTTACAAAAACATAACCCATATGTAAGTGGATGGCACCATCCTCTATAAATAATTATAACATGATGCGATATGGTTTCCCTATATTTCCTTTCAAATTTGAGACGTTTCTATCCTGCAATAGAACATAATCACACAGTATTCATTATGCAAATGAGGAGAGGCTAATCCGCGTGACTCATTTTGAGCGAATACTGCAGTACAGTTTCTGCTGGCTCCACGCAAGTATTAAAACAAAACGTCATAAAAAGTAATTATCATGACTGATTGTTCGGAATTTTTTATACAGTTCGAATCTTAATGTATTTATGCAATACTTTCAACTGTTATAATAGCGATAAAACACTCCTGTTTGTTTGTATAACTGATTTAGAGCTTAGAAGAAACTATTACAAAACTCACGCCTTCGGCGTTCGGTTTGTAATAGCTTCTTCTTCGCTCTAAATCAGCAATACAAACTCACAGTCGTGTTTTATCCCTATAATATAGAATGGGGCGGGGAGGGTTGGGCATTCTAACCATCTTTCCGCTGCGGTCACAAGAGTGATCATTTCGCAGGCTGATGAGCCATGCATTCGTGTGTCTTATGGTTAGGTTTCTAATCATGGTGTGATATATTTGTGTATATTCTATACTATAAATATAACCCATTAGAATTGCATTTTGAATAGTTGAAAACTAGAAGGCGCACACCATTTTCAAGGGATTCATTCATACTTTTATTATATCTGATGTCAAACTAAAGCCGATGAATGAGAATGAGCCTTGTTTGTCTTTGCATTAGTATATTAGCTGACAGGCTTTAATTTCGAAAAGTCACACTTTGGTGCTATCACAGAAATACAATTACATAAATACATCATTTGTTTGAAAAATATATTTGTTCCTTAAACGTGAAATTAAGTTGTAGCTAGCAGCGTTGTTGACAGAGCACCGCTGCCTTATTTCTTCTAGACGGATTACAGCGCAAAGTTGATACCCCAATGATCACGATAAGACAAGGAACGCACAAAACCCTCATTGTATCCCGTATAGATCATCAAATATTGAATTTCCATTGTTTGTTGGCAGACCAGAACCGCTTTATTTCTATTAAGCGGATAACATCTTAAAATAGATATCTCGATAATCTCGACTCGACGAAGAATTCATAACCAAACATTACATTCCCGTGCCTGGCAATCATTATATATTGACGTTTCATTGGTTGTTGTCATACCATTGCTGCTTTAAATCATTCTAAGCGGAAACCAACTCCAAATATATACCCCAAAAATATCATATTAACATATAATTTACAAATCCACATTGTATCCAATCCTCAAACGAGCATCACACATTGACTTTTTTCATTGCTTGTTAGCAGACCCTTGCATTTTAAACGTGTTGGGAATATACACACTCAAAGTAGATACCCCGATAATCTCAAATAGGCGTAGATTTTACAAACATAAATCGAAGTCCCGTCTGTCGTGAGCATGACATACTGGCTTTTCATTGGTTGTTGGCAGACCTTTTGGGCCGATAAGATTTTTAAAGTAGATACCCCGATAATCTTGAATAGACGTAGAATTGACAAACCCATATCTCATTCCCGCCTCTCATGAGTATGACGAATTGGCTTTTAATTGGTTGAAGGCAGACCACCTCAGCTTCATTTTTTTGTCAAATCATTAGCTTGATTTGGGTCATAGTGGTGATTCGAAAGATAGAATTTATAATCAAAACAGTTGCCTCCCGATTTCTGTAGAATGGCGACATCAGTCTCTGTTACCTAAACAAATAAAGGAAAAATGAATCAACAATCAAAACATTGAAGGTATGAAAACTATCGCTATTTTAATCTAAAGGAGAAGGAAATAAACATAGGGTACTCTTCCATAAATACAACTCAGGTACGCAATGTACTGAATTATTTTTTCGGTAAATGGTGACAAAATACCCCCGGAAAAGACACCCCCCTCATCGGAACCTTGCCATTTTATGTACAGACCTGAAGGATCCTTTCCAATTTGTAAAACATAATAACTAATGTATGAAATAAAAGTGCTATGAAAATAGTTTTCTTAATGATTTGATAAACACAAGCTTGTTGGCGTTCTTGAACAGTCTTAAATTGGCATATACTTACTTGTTCAGTCAGTCGAACCGACCACCAAGTGCCATAGGTACCTTTACCTGGCCTTAAGAGTTCAGCGCAACTTCCACATAAGTAAATGCTATCATCACGACATTTGTTAATCAACACTCTGGGTTTTAAAAAAAAATGCAAACATTTCCACAAATGTGGAAATGTTTCCAATAAAAATCATTGGACAATAAGTTGCCAGCACAAATTGGATTTTTTATTGATTTCACTTTTTTATATAAAATAATTTGAAATACCAGTAACATGTGTATTGTTTAAAAAAAATAGCGAGTTTGACATTGAATTCATACGCTAGATTTTATTTAATTCATTACACGATTAATACTAAAAACGCAGGTGATTACGATCAACTCATTAGTGGAGGATTGTTTGTGTTGACACAGATAATTTGTTGACCACTATTTAACGGACGACTATTTTGTTGAAACATCGAGCATTATTTCAAGTATCAAATATCACTTTCAATATTGCCCGGTTGATACATCTTAAACACTGTAATAAATACAATAAAGTGGCATAGATTTCATCAGTATGTTGACTATCCTTAAAATAAACCTTACATTGTCGACTACACGACTTCGTCTACTCCATCGGTCCGAGCGCCCTGCAAAATTCTTATTATTCTTGATATACTCTTGAACATTGATTGGCATGGAAACGTAATCATAGTTATACTGCCGTTTTAGGGTTTAAAGTAGTTATTAAAATATGCAAAAAGATTCAATCAAATACGAGGAAAACCATAGATAATTCAATAATATAATTTCAAATAATTACGTTTTATGTTGTAATTCTTGTCTTCATTTTCGCGTATGCTCTCCATTGCAATACACGTCAGGGGCTCCATGAGATAACCTGAGTAAACCAAACTGACGTGACATGTGAGGCTATTTTAGAAATTGGCTTACAACTATTTAGCACATGTTGTCAAGTTTGGATATTGGTATGGCATTTTTCGGCGCCGCTGTGACAGCTATAAGACTCTCAAATACCTACCACGTGTAAATTGATATCATGTCAAGCAACCCTTTAATTTCAAGTCATTTTTATAGATGTTCTAACCTGATACTTCGATTTGTTGCGCCTGCAATTCATCCGTGCCAACATCAAAATATCCATCGTTATATAACTGCCCCTCACCTTTCGCGCATACCATCAGGTCTGGCCCGAATACCTCAACGAACTAATAGTGCGGTATGTTCCAACTCGTACTTTGAGGTCGTTGGATTCCCAAACACTAGTAGTTCCTAAGGTTAACTCAAAAATGTACGGAGAAAGGGCGTTTGCATTCGCAGGGCAACGCCTATGGAACTCACTAACATCCGACATCACGGCAACAACAAGCTGGATACTTCAAAACCCATCTGAAGACGTACCTTTTTCGACAAATTTCAATGGATAATTAGGATAGTCTTATATTACAAAGTGTGTTTTAGTGACCTTAACTGTTTCGTAAAGTGTCGTAGAATATACTCTCATAGATCCGGGCACTTAAAATCACATTAACATTAACATTAACATATTGCGAGACAGTCTGGATATTTCTTACACATGGCTACTGGCGGTATGTTGAAATGAGAAGAGTTCGTGCGACTTCTCTGTAGCTGCGATATATTGATTGAACAGTTTTGAAAGACCGAGATTTATTGAGTAAATGTTCCGGATATGGTTAGTTGTTGCAACGTTGCGACACTGCAATTTATGGCCAGGCTTATCAGTGTCAGAAAATTTATCAAATGTGTCATTTTTTAGATAATTAAATTTATTAAAGAAAGTGTGAACAGATTTGGTATAAGGTTGTTTAGATCGCTTCAACATGTGCTAGCATATTAAAGTGTCACTGGCAAATTTCGTCTAATCTGTCATTTTATCATACGTTTCTTATCTATTTAAACGCATATCTCTTATTACAAACTATTTTATTCATTTAAACATAGTAAATCATCCTATAAAATCTAAGTGCCTCTGGCGTATAATTTACCTATCAAAGGGATAAACTGTAACTTTAAATGTATATTGTAACCATGCATATTGCTGCACTGTTCTTCAAAAAATTAATTATGCAAAAACAACTTATGCAATAACAACTGATTTACTGAAAATAATGAAAGAATAGTGTTTTTTCTTCATTCAGTTGAATTATATTAGTAATCAATCCGTCAAAACATGCCCTGTAGTTTTGATAATCTTATTGTTTTACTTATTGATTTATCGATGTTATAACGAATATGGTGCGTGTCGCGTGTCAGTCCACGAATACAGAGCATCATAATTCAGATCGATGTTTCTGTGTATTTTGTATCTAAGCATCTACGAAAGATTATGCTTTATATGTATCTATAAATTACCCTTTCTGAGAACAGCAATTGGAATCTCATTTGCGTTTATTGATGCATTGGTATTTTCTTACTATGATCCAAAAAACAATCATGTCAGCGCTTAATTAAAATACAAATATTTAATTTATGATCATTTTATTTGTTGATAAGTTCTCTATATATACTATTGACCAACTAAACTTATTATATTAAGCTTAAGAACCATTGGTTTAGCATAATGTTGTCAAATCTTGAAAGTACAAATTAATGATTTCATTTAATAACAAAGCACGATTAACATATAGATAACAAATAGATAAAATAAAATAAAATAATAAAATAAAATAAACATTGATCTTAGATAATGCCAGATAAAGTGTTACTACTTTGTTCGGAAGCATATTCATGATTTTGAATATTTTTAAATGATGAACGAAAATCATATTTTTTATAATTTGCGTTCTTTTTATACTATACGATTCTATACCGCTGGGTCTATACGCGATTTATTAGTGTTGATAATTGATTTTTTTCTATGGAATTAAGTTCGGTAAAGCATTAAATAGCTCATGCAAATAAAACGTTTTTTTATTCATTTCGGAAATTTATGAGGACATTTTGAGATTTTTTGAGCGTTGTTCAACAAAATAAATTGAAAGAAATGTCCAAATGAATAATATGAAACATGGAGGAAAGGAATTATCATTACTACATGGTTAGGGTGTATTTTTTAAAGAAATGATAGTGAAAGGCTAGGATGCAAATATAAAGTGTATTGCACCGTGGAAACGCCTGATCTACTTTTTCCATAGATACATAGAAATTTGTATTTTTCGGGATAATTTATTAAAACACTTATTCTAACTAATTTGTATCGTTTTTGTCCCTAAAATTACTTTTCACATCTTAATTTTTGCCAGTTCCATGTAATAAGATTGAAAAACCAAGCACATTCCTACTTTTAAAAAATAAATGAGTATTAGAAAACTAAAATTTGGTTTTGCGCAAAGTCGCCTTCAAGAGCCTTTCCTTTTTAAACAGGTGTATTCACGTATATTTGTTACGTCACAAACAAAACCTCAAACGTCATAACTTCATGAACTCGAACATAATTATGTAAACAACAGGTGCAATGATGGGAGAAGGAAATATCAGAATTATGTTCAAAGCTGATTAAAACGAATTTATTGAATGACACATGAAAATTATTATCATAAATTAACAATTCTATATAACGTTTCAATATGTATAAACAATGGCAGGCGAAACCTACAATATATAGTTGTAATTAAGATTTTATTTCGAAGCGCTCAAAATACATGCATAGCACATGTACACATATTAACCTGCATTTAATACCTTATGTTCACAGATTATTGGGCAATCCATAGATCAACACCATTTTTGAAAAACAAATGGGCCATAACAAAATTATCAAAATCAGAAATAACCCTGTAGTAAAGGGAATCCATTATTCAGATTCAGGATGGGTAGATGTTTATTGCACTCAGGAAGTTGAAGTGGATGCACTCAGCCTCCGGCTTCGTACATCCACTTCGACTCCCATCGTGCAGTAAACATCTACCCATCCAGAATATTCATAAAGGATTCCCATATTGCGATTTCTTGGAACCAAATATGAATGAGTAAACTATATTTGTTTTATGGATATAACATAAAATCAATTTTCTTATAGCCCTGTTGCTTTTCTAGGAATAATGTCTCCATATAATCGATTAACAGACACTGTTATTTTCTCAGAAATGATTAGATCAATGTTACATATTAATGAATCTGTTCCATTTGAGATCATTTAAACTAATTGTTGATCATTCCTCTCATGCAAGTATTATTACAATATTTGTTTTCATTGCTACAGATACAATGCTTTACACAATATTATTACACAAAATAGCAAAAATATCCATAATCATAAAAATGGAGAGAGTTCATTTAAAAATGGAGAGAGCTCATTTAAAACCATGTATTTTGATTCATTTTGAAGTGAACCCATGTAAGAATACATAGATTGAATTAAACGTCCTAGCAATATAACACTTACTATTATGACATATATTGGTCTTTTTGATTAAGTGAATGACTGAAAATAATGGGGGTTGTGTCAGAAAGTTGTGTTTTAATTGATTTAATTTGTGTTAAAACAACATAGGGGAATATATATATTCTATATTTCATTTCATTGATTGAAATGATGAATGTGCCAGATATTTAATTAAGCATAAAGGTAAAGAATCATCCATTAAACTATCAGCTAATTGCAGAACATTGAGTGAAAAATGTAAAAAAAAACACCTAAACGAGAAAAATATGAATTAAACCATCCACATATCAAGCCACGGTGACGGTATAAATATATTCAAAGTTTATTGGAAAGGTCATAAAGTGTACATCATTGCATTAATCAAACATGTACATTAACTTTGAAAATAACAGCCACAGTGTTACAGCATCAGACTAGATTACGCATAAAAAGTTAGTGAAAAGGAAAACACTTTAATATACAAGCCATTTACAAAAACATTAAGTTATAAACAAAAAAATAATAGTACTCCTAGTATATGTGGCTCCGTTTTTTTACAATCAAAGAAAACAATATAGCGGATCGAACTAGTGTGTTGTTTGTTAAAACGTTATATATTTAAGATAACCAAATGCAGCTTGTGCTGATTTCATGTATGCATCGGCTTAATTTAAAGCAGCTACATACAAACAGACAGACATACATATATATGTGTGTCGTAATTCATGTTTGTGTTCTTATGCCAAACGCATATTAAATATTGATATCAATGATCTAGCGCCTCATTCATTGATGAATAATTGATTGTCTATCTATACATCTCGATGCTCTTAACATCCTCCAATCAATCCGGCGCTTATATTTATAATATGTAAACACATACTCACAAATCAATCAAACGATGCAATATTCCATATGTCTATCTCTCGAATTTCCAATAAAAACATCTGATACGTCTTTGTACTCAAAATGTGTAAACGCATACTCACAAATCAATTAAAAGATGAAACATTTCCTATGTCTACTTCTCGAAGCTCCAAACATCCACCATTTGATTCATCGTCGTACTCAAAATGTGTAAATACATACTCACAAATCCCATAAGAACAGGTGCAGTGATAATCAACTCGAATAAAATCGATCTCAGTAGAAATCGCATGTATTTCACAAAGCTTGAACAATCCTGTGGTCTTTGCTAGGTCGTATGAGTTGTGAACGTATGTAATTGGGTTTACGTTGCAATCGTTGTTGGAAATAATGAGGTTGATGTAGAGTGATGAAGTGGCCAACCAATATGGAACTGTATGTCTGGGAAAAATATTATATTCGCAAAATTATTGTGTTAAATATATTAATTTATAACTGCAGAATTTATGTTTTGAGTTGAACTAATGCACTGAGTCATGTACTGAAAGTACAAATAATGCAAAATGTATACCCAGATCTGAAATCCATAAAAACTTGTCATATTATAACGTGTGCTATGTCTTTGTGACACAAATCATTTAGTAAGTTAATGTAATTCTTTCTTTCCTATATTGTATAAGTTTTCAGCTCCCTTGCTTACAGCCTGTTTTTTTCTATTAAACATTGTGTGTTTTAAATAACTCATGCATACCTTAAAGTTGCATCGTTTATCACTGTTACCGCAGTCACATGCCAATCACCATCATCTAACTTTTCGAAATCACCAACTATATTTCCACCGCTATAAAGTTTAACGAGGCTAAGCAAGGGTGCACCGAAAAAGCGTCGACTTCTTGTTAACAGCGTTTATATATGCGTCTGAAAATTTAAAAATGCAACAATTCTAGAGGCATTTTAAATAACGTTTAAATATTTATTAACGTTATTATTCCACTTTATATAAGCATTGTTTAAAGGCTAAAAATGACGCATACCTGTATTGTAGCATTGGCACAATAACATGTTCTCTTGAATTATCCAATCGAGTTTATTAATATGCTGAACGAGGCTAAGGTTGAGATAATCAATGCCTATTTCCTGATATCCAGCATATTTCTACTGCTATATCCAGCATACAGGCCTGCGTTTTATAAGGGGTGTAAATACATATGATAAGGAAAGATTCTATATTAAGTATATAAAAGATAGTTGTTTATAGCCGAACAGAGACCGTTTCCACTTACTTATCGATATTCGGTATTTATTTGCTCTAAAGAATATTGATGTTTACTTTGGGCCTAAAATATTTACTGCAGCCATAAACATTTGCCATAAAATAACCCATTGACAAGGACATAATGAATTTCTAGCAACATTTAACGAATAAAGTGCAGTTGAGAATATGATCGTTCCATTAACCCAGAGAGTCAACTTATGTCGCTTAGCAATAAGTAAAATAATACAGATACAATACTTGTTTTGATATGTGTAGTGACTCGGTTATCGTATCGGCGTTCATTTGTAGGCATTCACTCTTTAAAAAACATCCATAACTGGTCTCAGCTACAGCAACACACTTTTCAAGACTGAAAATATAGTGTTTTTCTTTAAGGATTAAATTTGAGTCAATTTAATGAATAACCATTTTAAAAGCTCAATTTCAATGTAAGTCTTTTAATTAAATGATCAATTAAACCTCTTTCAATCGGACTACGGAAGCAAAATAGTTTGTTGGCGAAAATGCGTTTATGGATATCGAAATGTCAGTTAACATATATTGTATGAAATTTGTTTATTCATATCAAACGTGTTTATTTGTATCTATTCGTTTACTTGTTTATTCGTGTCAAATTAGTTTATTTGTCAAACCGTATCAAATCCGTTTTTTGTCTCTTATCTATCGCTTTTACCAATCGGGATATTCATGATTTGTATCAAATTAGTATTAAATTCGTTTATCGCACCGAATTCGTTTATTTGTATCAAAATCGTTCTATCGTGTATTCGTATTAAAAATGTCGTTTTCTGTTTCTATGTTCCTTTATTTGTGTCAAAATATTCGCGTATTCGTTTCAGTAGTCTTATCGAAAGTGGTTTTAATGCAAGAAAAGAATAGCAGCATGTAATACTTTAGTTTATTTATATATTTGTGCAAACACGCCTTTATAATATAGATATATACCACAAAGTATACAAAAGTAATGTTCATGGTTACAAGGTATGCACTGCTACAATAATATTACACATTTAATATCATGGTTATTTTTAATAGTATAATTAATGCTCTTAAAATGAGGGTGGCTATTATTTTACCGTTATTAGGGAATGATATCATGGAAATACTACTCACATGTTGCATTGGTACATAGCCTGCTGTAAATTATCATAGTTACCAATATCGTTGGAGTAACAATCTGTTTCTGGATGTGTTGTATAGGAAACATTTTTCTTACCACCGACAACTATAAACAATAATATTAGAAATATAAAATATAATGATAATATTTAAACTGTTTTTATCATATGATAATTTGCTGCAGCAGTAATGAATCACTTTCATGCTTAAGTATTGAATTATTCATGATTCTTGTAATTCATTTTCACCCTTAGCATATCATGTCAAACTCAAGTAGAATAAATTTCATCCTGTTCAAAAAATATATGTTATTAATTCCGAATGGTAAAATACGACTTTCTTTCATTTTTTTTTTGTATAAGCAAAACAAAAAAACACCAAATGTTAAAAACAATTTCTTTGCTATAAGCGAAGTGGTATGCTGATAAATTTTATGCGTTAAAATTTAAGGTTAATTGTCTTTTATCTACTTATCTTCTTAAGTCGTCATTTGTCTTATAGATGAATGGACAATCGAGTGTTATCGAATTGCGAACTAATATATGTATACATATAAAAACAGTATTAAAAGGACAAAAAATATAGTGAGGATTATTAAAAAAACTCATAAAACGTATTCATTAATTTCTTGAAACGACTATTATAAATGTTGATTATTAGTTGGTGGCGCAGAAAATCGTGCTGATCAAACTAATAAAAAAACTATTTTGTCAAACGAAATAAAACTATTGAGGAGATATCCCTTTATTTCTGAACCAGTTTTTTTATGTATAAATTGTCTCAATCGTCCCCATATTGTTCGGCACATTACTTATTAATAATCAAATACAATTAACACACATAGCTAATGGAAAATTGAAACGCCGCGTTTGCTTAGTTATTACCACTATAAACATTTAACTTC
>LQRL01133930.1:55504-66716 GCA_001703475.1 Hydroides elegans | reverse complement strand
GTGTTGTGAATACCGTGTATCAATAGTTTAATAGTATAATTGTTAAAGTGATGATTGTCCAAAAAAGATACAACTAAAATCAACATGAAATATAATATTTGATAAACAATAATCATCAATTATAATAATTTCACTAATACGTGACTGACCAGATCCATTGCATTATATTTCATTGAAAAAAAATAATTTAATTTCATAATAAATTTACTTACCTCATTTTTTCGGGAATTGCTATTAAGTATTTAATAAAATAATTTCATTAATTATTAACATACCGCATCCATAGTATTCAAACCGTATGCCATTATAATAGACCTCGCCCTCTACCCCTTGAACAGCCATCAGACGGGCTACAACAGGTGATTCGAGGGTGTTATGGACAACATCCTTACTCATCGATCCACTAAAAACCTGCAAATTCAGTTTTATATTTGATATCATTTAAATAGATGTTTAAATATTTGATTAAAGATGAAAGGAATGTAATCTGGATGTAAATAGGAATGATATCTGTTAAAATTCAATCACATGTTTTAATATGCTTTGAAACGTTTAAAACTATTTCATCCGTTCAATTCGATCAAACTATATGTTTGGGTTTAGGTCTTAGTACATATTGCCTAACCCAGTGTTGGACTTTTAAACAGTTTAACATGAATCAAGCTTATGCTGTTGTAAACATAATTTCAGTGAGATATGTTTTGAAAGACACATTCTTGATATGATTGAATGTCAATAATCGTGATTCTCGAAGCACACCAACTTAGAATGTTTTTTTTTAACAAATCCCTCCGATTAGTACTAGTTTTCTACCATTTCAATGCCATTCTCTTTATAGACCAGCATCGACTCCTGAAATGCATGTGTGGCATATAATAGCTTGAAAAGTCTGACAATATAGCAATCCGCAGTCGTGCATGCTCCTTGTGTGGCCACCCCATATACTCGGTATAGAATTCCTAGAAAAGGTATGATTTGCATATGATTTTTATTGAAAACCTATTGCCAATTGCCAAAAAATGTACATGTTTTAAACCCAAATTGTTTTTAAACATTAAGAAAAATGTGATCACACATGTAACTACATTTAAATCGAAAGAAAATAGCCAAGGAATCAATTTGGCTTCAATTGGATAATATATTTGTATATTTTTTTGTTTATATGTCATTTTGATATTAAATTTAAAATGAGTGCCTCATGTCCCTGCTTAAAACGTTTCATTTTTATTTTATATTTATACTACATACCAAAGTCAACACTGATTCGCACAGGGTGTCCCCACCAAGGAAGTAGTGCAGCATTTGTTGAAAAACCACCGAATTGATTCAATGATGGGTCAAAATTGAAAGGTAAGCCGTCTGCATAGAACAACCTGTAAATGATTCGCATAAACCGAACACTCAATTATATTTAGGTTGTATTGTTTAGATTATGACTATGATATAAAGAAAAAAATGAGCAATAAATCCACTACATTTATTTTGTATCAGAAATATAAACATAATATATGATTAAGATCTTCAACAAATGATCTTTGTTAGAAACAGAAAAAAATATTCAGCTTGACAGCTGGAAGCGACACATTGAGCACACTAGTTTATATTTGATATGATGATTCGATGACGGAATCAAACACTGAATACACAGCATTTTTCTTATGTAAACTATATATATATAATACATAACTAATACCTTTTACAAATGATCTTTGTTAGAAAAAAAATATTTCAGCTTGACAGCTAGAAGCGATACCTTGAGCACACTAAATTATATATATATTTAGTAACCATGATTAGTTCGAAACGTGCAAAGAATAAAATGACCCCAAACGTTACCCCAACTGAAATCTCTTACCAAACCAGCTTGCATAACGAATATATAAACATTCGAAATTATGACCATACCTTTAGAAATATAATGAGAAGAATAAAATAACGAAAAAAAACTAATATTTTATGCATATTAATATATAGCATATAAAGAGTATATAGTAGCATGTATCACCTAGTAATAAATTTGATTATAAGTTGGATACATTTAATAACTCTAACTAGCGTTTGCAACATGGGATATAATGCAAACAGATCGAAGCCTTACTTTTAAGGTTGCAAAATTGCATGACCATACGTTGTTTATGATTGTTTAAAATATGTGCACATACAAAAACGAGTTAGGTCTATACCTAGTTTTTCTATAGATCGCACCGTTTCTCCTTGAAACCCAAAGAACTCTGTGCATTGGTCCTCCGTTACCAGATAACGCTTTCCGCTAAAATTTGGTTCCGAATATAACATCCAAGCAGATCCACCTTAAACGTTATAATATACATAAATTGACTAGCATGTACTAGCAAAGTGTGATTCTTTTTTGCTTTGGTAAAAAAGTCTTCATTTGTAAAAAAAATGTGATTTGTAAAAATATGAATTTCCAGATGATTAAACTTCTAATACTTTGTCCAAACAATCAACGAATATATACTTAATGTATTGAAAAGCGTAGATTAAACTTGATATTATCCCCTTGAAATTTGAGTTAGAGAGTCAACAACTAAATTTTATTTAAATTAAAAAGATAATGTAAAGCTAGATTCAACAACAATTCAACCACAACGTATATAGATGAATCAGCAAAGTTTACCAATAGCAGTAACATTTTCTATTGGAAGCATAATATCTGGTATCGATTCCACGGTGTTGAAAAATGTAATATACTGTTCCGCATTAGAACATACCAGATAGTCATCTGTATCAAACGTAAACTAGATGAATATAAATTATTTTTAGCTGATAATCCTAATAAGACACCAAAATGCACATTTTCAACATCATAAAACATCAAAATGCACATATTCAACATCCATTTTATGTTTTTTTTTTCATTGTTCGAAACAATGATTGATATTTTATTATGATAATATATTTTTGAAAAAGTTGAATTTGCGTTTGATATGTTTTGCATCATAAATCAAAATGAATCGATGGGAAATGGTTATTAAACGATTCACCTTGATTGAATCGATGCAAAGAATCACGAGCAAAATGGATCTCATTCACATTAGGGAGCATGTCATTGTTCAAGGCTTCTGCTGCACATATGTGACATCCATCTTTAAACGAATAAAACCACATTTCTTTGCATAAACTAGTTTTTTTTTATCATATTAAAAATTACATCTTGCGATACAATGAACATGATTATTTATTTACGAATCCCATAAGTTGGTTATACATTAAAGAACGCAAATAAATCATAAATGAAAAATATCAAAATATCTAAATCATAATACAAATATACGATTAATAGTATAGGATAGTTGGAAGATTTTCCGACTATCGGAAGATTTTCATACATTGTGCTTATAACACATGAAATTAACTTTTACTTAAATGCAATAATAAAATGATATCACACTTAAATTGATTAAGGTTCATAAAATAAATTATTTTATAAAAGAAAAAAAGTCTGAGTAATCATATCTTTCATTGCGTTTAATGAAATCCAATTTTTCAATTTGAATACAAACCAGTGGAATTATAGTAATATGCAAAGCATGTTGCATGACTCTCACAAGCTTTTATGCAAATGTTTTCCAAAACAGCCAACTTGATTGCGTAGAAAGCACAAATGTCCTGCCAATTCCAGAGGACATTCGACTGATCCATATTTATGTAGAGCATATCGTCATTTATCCGAATATAGTTGGACATTTGATCTAAATCCGAAGGTATAAGAAATTCCCTCTGGCTCTTTAGACATACGATTGAAAGTGTTGTTTGAATGGCCAATACTAAAATAAACGTTTTAAATATAGTCAAGATTGCCATGTTTTGTATGTTATATTCGTTTGCTAGTTAAACTAGCTGGATTGCAAATTTGAGGGATAACGTAAAATTGACGCTGAAAGACTAAAATGAGATAATTTTATAAGACATTTTTCTGAAGGCAAGTATTTACTCATACTTGTTAATAAAGACACAACCCGATGCATTAAGAAAATCTAACATAGTAGCTATTAACTTATTAATCTAAGTAATGCATCCATTTCCCGTTTGTCTATATTTGTTTATTCTAATCATACATTGTCTTGTCTATAAAGAGCCTATTTTCTTTATGTTTCCTTTATTAATTAAGCATGGTTGCTATGCTTGTTACTGCTTTGGTAAATAAATAAATTGCGAACTCTAATTGTCCGTTATCGGATCACTTTTGTCCTTAATGCTGCGGATAAATTAATTAGGTCCTTTTCGCAAATGCTCCGAATATATGTGTTTGGGATAATTGAAATGTCATATTGCATACAAATTAAACCTTGAATATATTGTAAAAAAGCTAGACGGATGGTATTTACATATTTAATTAAATAATATACGTTAACTGAGAAATTCATTTCAATTATAAATGATTAAATTGAGTAACAAACTGGTGTGTATGATTAACATAATTTAACTAACAACACACTTAATATTGTCTTTGCCATTCTTGTCAAAACCAGATATTACCTATTTTTACGTTTGATTTTTATCTATCAAAACCATAGTCAAGCGATAAGTAATTACAATTGATGGCAAAAGCGTATGACCAGAAATATTAGCTACGCTTGCGACAAATGTCCATTTATGTGCTTCTTCTTAAATTCATAGTGCAAAAGAAAAATCACAAACCCTTACATTTCGAATAACAAATTTGCTGGTTTGACGGACAAATTACAACCTGCGTACTTGGGTGCATATCTCAATTAATTATGAAACATTATCTATTTCTACTTTACGAAGCTCCAAACTTCCCCATTTTCTAGTCAAAGTCATACTCAAAATATGTTAATACATATTCACAAAGCCCATAGCTACACAGACATTGAGAGTTGGCTCGAATAATATCCGGTTCAATAGCGACTGCGTATATTCTGCAACCCCTGAACAATCCTGTTCATTTCGCTAATTTGTTTGTTCCGTGAAAATACACAGCTGGGTCAATACTGCAGTCGTTGATTGACAGGATGACACTAATATAGATTGATGAATTTGCGAACCAAATTGAAACGTTGTGCCTGTAACAAATAGACTGATTTAAATTGAAGGGTTCCGTGCAACAATGTGTTAATGCGCAGCTTAACATGACTCATCTATTTCATTTGCAACGTGTAACATGGTTATAGATCCGAGTTGTATACTGGTATAGAATTACCAAATCATATGATCATGACTAATATATCTTTGGCTATTTGCGTATCATTCAAAGCGTTTTTCTCAAAACAACTTGTTGTGCGAAGCACTTGAATGGGTATACTCATGTAAAAATAGATTTATTAAGTATGTATTATATATTATTATAAGTTATTAAATTAAGATGCTTTTTGAATCATTTTTTTATATAAAATTATCATTGTATTTATTAGTCTTCATTAAAAAGGCATGCAACCAAATAATATCAGCAATGCAATATGATAATTGACTGAATTGCATGTAAAGAGCCCGACTTGTTAGAAAATATTGTAAGACATTGTTTACCCTACAGTATAGACGCTGCTTTTTAATACAACCCGGCATTTTTTTAATTTCTATTTATGTTCATAGTCATTCGAACAACCAAGGCAAATGTTATCGTTTTTTAACGTTTAAATAAGCTATACGTATCCTGATTTAATTAAAATATCATGTGTCATTTCCTTACCTACAGGCCACTAAATTCGGCATAGCAATCGCCACCCTATCATTTGCTCGAACGAGACACGACTAACTATATATGAAGAATACAATGATATGTATATTATTTATTTATCATTTGTTTATATATTTAAACCTGTCAGTACCTTAATGTTACATCATTGGTCACTGCAATTACCATCCTATCCCAGTTTCCATTGTCTAATTGTTCAACATCTTTCTCAATGTAAACAAGTCTCAAAGATGAGATTTGATAAACCTAATACCTAATATCGTATTATGAGATAAAATGAGATTACATATTTCTTACGGTTTTGATTTAGACATAGGGTACGAATTATCTACAATCAAAACTATTACACTAAGAAAATAACCTGATACCGTGTGATAAATGATATTGATTTTGAATAAACTGGTAGAATTTATAACCTTGATATAATTGATAGTTAATTATGTAACTGATGCCTTCCAAATATAATTAATACTTTTAATGTGAGAGTTGGCATGTGGATAAGTCTGCATGTTTGAGCAATCTCTCTACAAAAAAACATCCAAAGTCTGATTCCAATACGGCTATGCACTCTTCAAGCCTTTAAAAATATAAACGTTTACAATGACAACAGGCATGAAAGGTCAGTGTTTTGCCTCATAACTCAATTTACAGAGCCCTACGACATATTTGCAGCAACAACATGAAAATTGGACTTTCTTTGAATAATGGTGTTGTTGAAAACTGCCATTAATCTTATTTTTGAGATTGTCTGATCATAATGCTTTCTTCAATTGCATAACAAAGCAAAAGCAAACTGAAATTAAAACCGTGAAACGTTTGTTTGCGATGCTATTAACTGCTGACATTAATAGCATTTTTAGTGATTATAATAGAAGCATAGTCGTTTATGTCGTTTCCCACGAAATATTTGTCCTCAATAGTACTATAAGAAACGTTCTTCTCATCGTAAATGGCTGCAAACAACATCTTTTGCTCCATAAACTGCCTTGTTAAATTGCATTAATAGCGTTATCGTAATGTTTAACTATCCAATAGAACTTTCCTACATAACTATTGGTATAGTTGTCCAATAAACTTGGATGTTGTAACTGTTTAGTCTTTTGTTTTATATTTGGGCAGCGCAATTTCTCAAGAAACATACATGCTGTACTATTATAGAGCAACACTTTGTTGATATCTAAAACAGATGAAATATATTTTCAATGTAACGTCAAAGCATCACTAAATGCATTTGCAGCTTAAATTGTAAAAAATAAAATCATCTATTTCATTTAATTTAAGGGACAACTGTGTGTTAATTTGATAGCATAATTCACTTTTCGGCTTATATAATTCTAAATATAACAAACACTAGATAAGAATTAATTCAACATGTGACGAATCGATGTAATTACTTGTGTATAACATTTTTTTTTTGAAACGGTGCCGATGGTTTAGAGATTCTACAAAAAAATGTTCAATTCAGTGTGTCTGGATTTACACCATATATAATGTTTATAACATGGTCAGGGTGCATCGCAAAAAGAAATGATAAGGGACAGCTATGATGCAATATTCATGTGTATTGCACCCGGACTATTTATCCGATTTCACTTCCGAAATAAAATTTTCATAATAAATCAATATAAATATGAATTAATGTTTAAATGATTGATTTCACATTGATTATTGTCTTATCCTAGATGATTTATAAGCATACCATTTTCTAATCAATCCTGATTGTCACTATTATTAAACATATTGTATTATCGCCCACTATGACATGGTTAAAATTAACGTTTTTTCATCAGTAACGATTTTCTTTGTTATTCCATGTAATAAAGGGAATACAATATTCCGTCTCAATATTGTAAGGTGTTTATTGCATTCAGGGATCAAATTGGATGCACTCAGCCTTCGGCTTTGATGCATCAAATCTGACCCCTTCGTGCAATAAAGAACTAACAATATTGAACCTTCATAAGGTATTTTTCTCATAATCATGTTGCAAATGTTTAAATCACCGTTTGAAATAAATGATTTACTGAAACCTCGACTTGTTGAAATAATTTCATCATATTAAATACAAACCTTATGATTCAATAAAAGACTTGCTTTGTCAATTTTTGCTTTGAGTTGATTCGTTCTAATTAACATATTATATTTTATCAATTTGTATTAGCATACATAGAGAAATAATTCGTCGAAATTTTAAACAACCAAACAAACCAAAGCCCAATCTTCTGCCTGCTTGGGCCACACATTCATAAGTTGACCTGATTTCTTATAACATAATCTTTACTTGTCTGTCAAGGCCCTTGCGGTGTCTTAAATATGTATAATAGTGAAGTAATAAGCCATTTAGTAAATTATGCTTGTTATAAATTAATCTTTTATTTCTGTAATGACAATTTACCGCATCCGTAGAATTCAACTCGGATCCCATGATAATACCCTAAACCCGGTATTCCCTTAAGTAGCCAGCATATTTGCTATGATAGGTTCTTGCAAACACCATCTATTGTGCGTGATCCATACAAAATCTGCAACATTAATATTTGCGAACAGTTTAAGATAATGAGACAATTGTAAAAGTATATATCTCAAAATCAATAAATTAATGTAACAGTGATGGGTTTTAACACACAGTGCACGTTCAAGCCCAATCGATAAACACATAACAAAATGATTACCAGTTGTATAATTTGTATTGATATTATCTGTACAGGTACTAATTTTTGCCAAACAACAATATCATGCTTCATATAAATTAGACCTGATTAATAAATAATCCGTAGACAATATTTCTTTCTTTCTGGACATATGCCTAAAACCGTTTTTACGATTCCTCCATGTGTCACAAAATATAAACACATATACCCTTTCAACGTCGTTTTCAATTTACATCAGCATCGAGTCTGGAAAGGCATGAGTGGAATGCAGCAGTTTGAACTGATGTATAAAAAAGCCATTCTAAACATCTCCACTGCAAGAAGCATGTGTGGAAATACCATAAATTCGATGGAGATTTTCTACAGCAATAAGCAATAATGTTTTGATCGGGACTTCAATATGTTTAGATTTTATGAAGTTTGTCAGATAGGTGAATTATTCAAAACAAACGCCGGTTTTATTGGTTTTCGAACAACTTATTTGCTTGTAATTAGTATAAGGGTAATGCTGTGGGTATGTAGGGCAGTAAGTCTACTGGTTGACTGGCAAAGGATGCCTTGAATAGCTGAAATTGCATTCGTGGTGTCCCGTGTCTGATATCAATCTTTTTCAGCTTCATGCTTGGGTTCATAAAGGTTGCATTCTATGATTCTCACACAGTGTGCTATAGAGCTAGATAAGGTATATTCATTGTAAGGGTAACAAGTTCTGCGTTAGGTAGTGCAGTACATTTTAAATTATATAAAATTATCATAGTGAGTTTTGAAACGCTGTAAGAGAAAGTCTTAGACATAAAACTACTTACATTAATACTGAGTATCATCAACAATTATGGGTTACTTGGGTTACTACAGGTTATTTGCTGTAGAATAACTTATCTAATTAATGGTCAAAGAACTTATTATTCCTCTTAGTAAATTTAATAAGAAATATTTTATTGAAATATACTTATAGTTGTTGATATTCTTCTATGAAAAATATGATATCAAGAATAAAATGTTTTGACGACTTACCTTACTTACCAAGTGGCGTGCCGATTGACGTTGCCGGTCACGAACCTCCATCTCTTTCGGTCTTGGGCAGCGCGCTTGGCCTTCTCGAAGGTGAGGCCGGTCCATTGAGTGATGTTGTCACTCCATTGCAGTCTTAGCCTCCCTCTTCCGCGCTTGCCCTCGACCATGCCCTCAAGTAGATCTCTCTGCAGGGAGTCATGTCGCATGACATGTCCAAAAAATGACAGCTTTCTCTTCTTTACCATTCTAACAGCGACCTTTTGGTACCTGCGATACGAATCACTTCCCCATTCGTGATGCGTCTTGTCCAGCTTATTCGCAGCATGCGCCTCAGGGTCCACATTTCGAATGCTTCCAGGCGCTGCTGTGACATTTTGCTAATGGTCTACGTTTCGACTCCATACAGCAATGTTGACCAGACATAGCATTTGATGAATCTTAGTCTTGCTGGTATAAATATCTTAGGATTCGTCATTATCGTTCGCATTTTGCTGAATGACTTTCTCGCGATTTCTATTTTTCTGCGAATCTCCTCTTCACTCTTTCCGCTTTCGGTAATCAACTCGCCCAAATACACACATTTACTGACTTATTCAACCTCTTGGCCATCTAGATGGATTTTAACTTTGGGTATTTCGCTTTTTCTGCTTACTACCATGGTCTTTGTCTTTTTTATGTTCATTTTCATGCCGAAATCCTTCCCCTCTTGATTTACCCTTTCGGCCAGTATTTGTAGCTCATCCTCGTTTTCTGCTGTTATCGCTGTGTCGTCTGCGTACCTCAAATTGCTTATTCTTCTACCTCCGACTGAAACTCCCTCATCTTCACTCTCTATAACTCTAAATATAAGCTCCGTGAATAGATGGAAAAGGTATGGTGATAGCACACAGCCCTGCCTCGTGCCCCTACGGATTTTAATACCTTCTGAGTTCCCCTGGTCGGTTCTAACTACTGCAGCCTGTTCCCAGTAGAGCCTGGCTATAATTCGTACGTCCTTTCCATCCATTCCAGCTAGTTTTAGTTTTTCGATCAGCTTTTCATGGTTAACTCTGTCAAACGCCTTTTCGTAGTCTATAAAGCATATATATACATCTTTCTGCTTCTCTAGATTTCTCTCGTTTATCGTTCTCAGATTGAATATTCCTTCTCGTGTACCCTTTCCTTTTCTGAATCCACTCTGATTTTCACCAATTTCACGGTCGATGGCTGCGCTGTATGAGGCACAGTATGATTCTCAGTAGAATTTTTGACGACAAGTGCGATAAAAAAGAAATAAAGATGATGAATAAAACAAATACCTAAAAAGGGGTTATGATGGTGATATAATCGATCATATCCTAATTACATAATGCATCAGCCATATTGATTTATATTAACATTCATAGGGCTTTGTTAAGCAATTATATAAAATAGTCGATGTGCTATCACTGTTCAAAGCATATAATACCTACAGATTCACTTTGATGCGCTTTGTCAAACAAAATCAATTATGATTTGAAAATCATCAAGTTGCAATAAATAAATTCAAATTAATACAGAATCATCTGGATATGGTTGGTTAAATAAAGTTGATCAATAATTTATTATTTTTGATGTACTATCATATTTCTATGTTTGATAATCAAAGAACCATGTGCAACTTATATAAGAACAATGCTCCGGAAGTAGGGCATACGATAGATAATTTTTTCTTTAAAAAAAATAATTTCTTTTTAATATATTTTGAAAGCCCAATATTTAAGGCATTAGAAATAATTGTTATTATGTTTCAACTCGATTTACTTATCATTTTATTTTCCATCTAAATGTCAGAATAATTTGATAATAATTTTAGGGGGTTCTTCCATAATCGTAATGATTTACTCATATT
>LQRL01133930.1:42694-55494 GCA_001703475.1 Hydroides elegans | reverse complement strand
AATGATATTTCTAAATAATTATCTAGTGGATTTATCGTTACTATGTCCCATAACAGTGTATTATATCTAGATATTGACGCACTTCATAGGATTTACAAAGGTGTATGTCATGTGCTAAAAACTAAAGTTTGGTCAAGGGCGCATTCGACCCCAAAGCTGAACTGTGTATAATTTGAAAGATATTGTGCAAACAAAGATCATATTCAAAATTCAACTTGGAGGACGAATGCGCCCTTGACCAAAAATACACTTTTCCATGAAATTTCGTGCAGTTTCTTAGACTATTGAAATATCGAATTTCACTACAAAGCGCAATAAAATTTCTGAAAAACGTCTTAATTTTCCTATTTATTTGGATGAAATATATGTTTTCACTATTTATTGCATTAAATATATGAATGAATTTCAAAAAAATAATTGCAACGACCAAAAACATATCAAGATATGCGACATGGTGCTCAAATCAGCCACGATTCCGGCCAGTATACAAGTAATCGCATTTCAAAATGCAACAAATCATCATATCATAGTGTTGGATATTGATTCTCTCGACCTTTTCAGATTAAGGTTTTAAAATATTTCAATAAAAAAAACTTTTTTTGTGGTATTATTTTTTTAATAATTTTATTTAAGAACTAGATATTGGCCAACTTGCTTTAGGTCCCTTCAGTCAAGAAGCTATTTTGGGTGTTTATTTCTCTATAACATGGACGTTGAAGTTGCATTATGGCTCTCATTACATATCGAGAACATGCAAAACCAATTGTATTCATTTAATATTTCTTTTTAAATATTAAGGGCAGAATTTCGTTTTGTAACATTAATCTAGAATTAACAGAATCCACGTTAAAGTATTATGTTTCAGTTTGATCGTTTTTCAATCAAATATTAGATAGAAAGAGACCTTAAAATAATAATCTTATTAACGAACATGAATTTTGAAATAGTTCATTCATATACAATGAACTTAATGGCAGGACATTATCAAAGGGATAGTATATTCTAACGTACAACTAGGCAAAAACTCGGGATACCCCACCCCTGAGGTATAGTTATTTACGAAAAAACTGTTCGTTTGTTTCCAATGAAAATTTACTATTTTATTATTTAAATGTTATATAATAACATAACCAAATTTCATGCAAATCGAAAGGGAGCGGAAATTCCACGATATCGCACATGATCCTTTATCTTGAAACCAGTCTTCTTTATTGAACAATGTAATCAATGATAAAGTATAATTAATGAAAGCAGTTTTATCTGGATGATGTGTTATTGAACTTTATTTCAGATGTATCAAACCTTCTTTTATTGCTTTAATAGAGTGCTTTTAATCGGTTTGCATTGCGAAGACATCATTTAAACATCATTTAAACCAAATACACATTAGATAAATTTTTCTTAATCCTATTTTTGTTTTGTTTAATTGACATTACAATAACCCAAGTCCGAATATTCTCCTGAACCGACTGGTTTTCGCCTATCAACAAAATGATCAACTCAAGGAATTCCAATATGGATTTCATGATAATTTCAACAACCTATAAAAGATAGTAAAAACGACAAAGAAAGAGATCGACTCATTAGAGAGAATGAGCAGCACATTTATTGAAAAGAGACTTTCCGAAAAGCCTTAATAAACAAGGCTGAACTGAACATCTTCGCCCGAAACATCAGACAATTTTTTGAAAATATTAGTTATGATGACTCGATCCTTCGAAAGAAACATCGAAAAACCATAGCAGAAATTAGCAAAACGCCATAGAGACATTCCTGTCCTGAATGCGAAAAAAACTCTTATATGCACTTTCATAATACATTGTTTAAAATTATTATTCCATTGTCAATTAAGCAACATGTGTATTTATGACGTCACAATAGCGATTGTTCCTTTGAATAGTAATGTTGCTAACTAATTTGCATAATACGCCTTTTTTACCTAGCTCATAAGAAATATTTTCATATAAAACTTTGTCCTGAAGAAGGCAACCACCCTTGCCGAAACGCGTAGACCAATAAAATAAAATAAAATGAACTAATAAATTGACTTTTTGTTGTGTTCCACCAGTCTATATTACTCATATTCTATTGAATTAGATGAATTTATACCATAGCATAGTCAAACAAAAAATATATATTACAGACTATATATTCATTTGTTTTAATATGCCAGTCTGAGTATGACGGTGACCGTTGTCAACTAGAAATTGATACCAGTACATTTCCCTCTGCAAAACTCAGTTGTTTAGAGAAGCGTATCATTAACTAGTCTGTGGTTAAATACATTAACAAATTTTAAGTGGTTTTTAGTTTTAGACATTTAATGCTCATTATTTTATTGTCATAGTGTCCCTGAGTATAACTATGTTATAGTTATCGGCACTTAACATCTTTTTATATTATATTATATTATGTCGATTTTCCTCCGTGCGTCCTCGATCACTACCTTTTACCAGGTACGCTCGACCAAATCCTAATGACCCGGTAAACGCAAATATACTTAACAATTGAAAATGAATTAATTATGAAAATTTAAGTATTAGCTGCAATCATATGTTCCTAGCATTTATGTCCGTATGTACATATCAATTTATTAATATGATTTGGTAATTGGTTGCCCTTCATAGGTTCCGTACAGATCATATGTTTCAGTTTGCGTGGACTCTGGATAAAAAATTGTTATGGCAATGTGTATACTATTTTATTTTTTACAAATTTTGGATATAAACTCATCATTTGTTTTTCTTTTTTCGAGTTTTTTTTTATCATTTAAACTTCTGTATTATTGAATTAAGAACTCTAAATGACCAATAAATTGTCAACAAGATATTTGTTGTTGCATTAGTGATTTGCAAATGAAATGGACATATAGCACATATAACCTACATAAAAGTACATAAAACCTGCATTAAATATAACCTGTATCTAAAAACGTATAACCGGTATGTATTTTTTTTTCAGACTAATGACGATTTCAACAGGAGCAATTTAAGTAAATTGTATATTTGTGTTTCTGTGAAACTCTGTTTATCAATATCAAGTATGAACTTTTTTTATTCTAGGAAAACAATCAAAAGCTTATGTATAATAGGTGTCTTATCAATGATACTTTTTTGTGACGTTTTTTATGACACGCTCATTCAATGTCGATTCAAAGTGTGCCCTTATAAACTAAATATTGTTAATTTTATAATTAAATAAAATATGATATACTAGGGTTTCCTAATGACTCAATCTGCAAAGTTTATAAATATTGGTTTTTTGATAGAAATATGTGAATAATTTCTCAAACAAACAGATATATTTTTGCTAATAACCAACCCGAATCATTTCATCAGGTAATGACTTATTAAATCATTCTTTCCCTTTTTACTAAACGTAGAGCTAATTTTACATTACACAGATCTGTGAATAATGCAAACAACACTGAACAAAAATATATTTAAATAGTTGATTGTGTTTTTTATTCTAATTCAGTAAAATATATATGTTGTTATCATAAAACATGGTGAGTCTTTAAACGTATGTTTTGTAAATTTATATGTTTATTGAGTCCTTTACAGGGGTACTTCATCCGATAATGCACCGCCCTATCCAGGAGAAAGAAGCACCAATGACTGACACAGACCTCTGCTGAGAATTAAATTTAGTGACTTTTGCAACTGCTGATGAAAGAATGACCCCTCTCAACCTCGGTTTTCTTTACAATGTAGTGTATCCTGAATGAGTTGAGATTTAAAAGGGGTTATCAGTTAAATTGTATATCATATATTGACATGATGGTAATGTTAATTCAATTGTATGCTATGTGGGACGACTGGATTTATTGTAAATCAATGTATATAAATATAATTAAAGGCCAAGCTAATCAATAACTCCAATTACAAGTTGAGTGATCTAAGTTGAGTAAATATTTATTTTCATATGCTCATCATAATTGTTCTGTTTTAATTAATTGTGTATAAATCACGTTAAGTATTGATTCCGAAAATCATTGCGGCTACGTAACCTGTTCTGTTCTTAATTTTATTGTCTATGTTACACATAAACTATATTCTTCTAATCCCATTTTACTCTTACACAATACGAAATGAAGCATGATCGCCGGTATTGAAGTATTGCAGCATAAACAACATGTATTTTTAGTAAATGAAAACCAATGATAGAGCTTTTGATAATGTATGTCAAGCAATAATTAAACACTTTAAAATGTGATAAATATGCGGATGTTTAATCTTCATTGTGAATACGGTTAGTTTTTATTCATTCACCACATATCATTATGTAGCACTTATAAAATATGCATATAATAACAACCAACGCCATTTTTATTTGTGTTAGGTCTAAAGGTATGTAATAAAATATACTTTATATTTTTGCATGGTTTATCTTAGTCCGAAACAAAGTACGTTATATACAATATATGTTTATATAGTATATAGGCAACATATGACGTTTAAATAACTCAATCTAATTTATTAAATCTTTGGTATAATTATTTCATCAATTCGTTGCTAATACTTTATGATGTATCATATTTTGAATCGGCGGTAGATTCGAAACAATATGAACATAAATAGAAATATATCATTTTAGGGAAGCATTTAAGCAGTCTAAGAGCGACGTAAATAGTATCTCGCTTGAGTACATATATTGCAACACCTACAATAAACACTTGGAAAAAACACTAAGAAATTTATTTTATTATGCTTATTTTTAACTACTTTTAACTTAATAATTATGAGCATGTTGGTCTTATACTAAATTGTTTCTCATCTTCTGCCTTTTCTGATGTTTGCTAATGCATTTTATTATGTTCAATCGGTTTACTAC
This sequence comes from Hydroides elegans, assembly GCA_001703475.1. Lineage (NCBI taxonomy): Eukaryota > Metazoa > Annelida > Polychaeta > Sabellida > Serpulidae > Hydroides > Hydroides elegans. The sequence continues at coordinate 50,661 of LQRL01133930.1, read as the reverse complement.
ATTTCATGTTCAGCGTTTTGGGCTGGTTTCCGATTAAGCGCCATAGTATTTTAACTAATCTAATCGGCATCTTCGGATCCTACAACATATCTATTCCTACAATATACTTACTTTTGCTTAATGTCTGGATGTTAATTAGGTAGCCAAATTGTAAAAAACTGGCCTGGCAGCATTTAATATTATAAGACAGAAACCGTATCATTTAAAAAATCAAAAGATACATAAGTTAATAAGACTTCAAAGATATCAAATTTAGCTTTGCGTAGTTTTTTTCTATTAATTATAAATATGTTTTCAATGAATTATCTAAAAATAGCAGTTTAGTTTGCATCAAGCAATTGACTTGACCACTTGTGTTTATGAACATAAACAAAATACTCTGTTTTCTTCAAGAATAATTGCTTTTGAAAAAATAGCTACATGCATTCATTTAGTGAATCCAATCATTGATTAATGTTTTTTTTTGCATTTAGAAATTGATGTATTGATTTGGACTACCTATACATACAATCAAACCAAATTTCAAACATAACGTTTTGTGATCATGTCATTCAAATATGCATTTATTTACCGTTTCATATCTAGTTTGTTACTGTTGATGCAAAGTTGACAAATATTAGAATAAAAACTAATTTCCATGAATATTCCCTAAGAATGCTTTTTTATTTCAATACAAACCTGTGTTTGTGTTTGGGCCACTCAATTCAGTCACCATTATTATTATTTATTTTCACTTTTTCTGACTAAAACAATTTGATTCAACATATTACTTTTTTTAAATATTCATAGATGAAATATTGAGTTGCACGATGCTACATTGTTATAGTGATCATCATATGATTAATGTAAAGCATTCCACTTCAAATGTGTACCTAACTTTATACTGCGGAATAATAACTTTAAAAAAAATCCATGTTATAATTCCCTGTATTATCGTTTAGAATGATGCAAATATAATCTAAGACAACCATCAATTACCATTTCACAGCTAAGCCTAATTAATAAGAAACCAATGCAACATAAGACGCCATAAAAACATAATCAATTAGTTGAGAGGAGCCACTAATCTGACTCTTGTGCGTTAATGAGAAAAACATCTATTTAATATTTTGGCATTGCAATCAATTCACATTACGACTCGTTAAGGATATTCAGTAGCAATACATCAGATACATATTTTTGATGACCCAAGTAAACAATAAACACAAGCGGCATTCATAAATTTCAATTTTCATACGAAATGGGATTCTGCAATGAAGTGTGATGCGCGCATAGTATTTTTAAAGTTCAATGTTGTTACTATATATCTGCCATTTTATACATTGTGGGTAAATGTTTTATAAATTACTCTGTTCAATGGATAGCAATAGTCACATTTAAAACAGACATTATCTAACTTGTTTTTGTATTTTTTAAATTAATTTTCTTTAATTTTATGTATGAAATCATTGTAGTTAGTTAACATAATTATCATAGTCTTAATGTTTAAGCTAAATAAAAAAAGTCCAAGAGTTTTGTTGTCTTAACTATTCATGCCTAATATCTTGTTCACATATTTCGTTCGACTTGGTATTTATCTGCCATTTCGAGCCCAGCGGGATTTTCCTCAATCGAAATTCGTTTTAAAATTTAATGCCAAGTTACTTCATAATTACTAATATAAGTAAAACAATTTTCTTTCTAAAATAAAACTGAATCTTTTCTATACATATAAACATAACTATATGCGAACATATATCAATATGTATATGCATATATTGTCCATTGAATATATCTTAAATAATCTATACCGCCATGAATTTACATCTAAAGACAATCTCCTTTAAGATATATCCCGCTGCCCCTTACTACAAACCACGTAATGATTTACATAAAATAAAATTGAAAAGAAACAGTTTTACAAATACGGGCCCTCAGTTTCGTCAAGGTCCCTCAGGGATTAGAACGGAAGCAATTTTCCTATAAAAAGCAAAGTTTTTGCTTGGAACAGTCATGATTTCCATCTTCTCTCAGGTTAGCAAGTAATCAACAAAGAAAGTTACCTCATCAAGATGAATTTTTACTTGTGTTTAGGTAAGCTACTTTTAAGTGTCGACATTTGGCTTGAGTCTTAGTTTAATGTTGTTTTTTTAATTATTTAATAAATGAGCCAGAATTAGGTAGAACATTTTGAGTTTTATAAAAAGGATTTGAATAGTTTGGACTTAATTCTAAGAAAAACAAACTATTTAATGCACATCTGACTTTATAGATTAAAAATATGTTTTATGATTTGTAAGAAAAGATACAATAAATATCGAATAGGGGTGTCTAGATGGACTAATAACATTTATTTGGGCATACTTTGCTAACTTGAAGTATTCTGCAAATAAAATAAAGAACTTAAAAATTATTTTGAGTAAAAATAGTATTTTGATTTGAGAATATAAATATATGAACATTTTTTTACTTGATTTAAAACAAGTGCTTTGCATAAATAAACATATAAATTGTTGTGTGCCAATTAGTATTCAATTAATATGAATGAATGATTAAAATAATGTTCTATCTTTCAAAAAATGAAATCATAGTGTTATTTTAACTACATTTATGTTTATTGCTGTTTCTAAAACTGAAAATCATCGTTTTTACATTAAAGGTCTAATCCTTGCAACGGCGTATACTGCCTATGGACAATCTATAAACGGTAAGTATCTGTAAAACAGATATGTCATTAAGAAAGTTTGCATTGTTAAATTTCCAGATGCAAAGTCTCTATCGGAACTGCTCTCGCATTGAAAATGACTGACAGTATCAAACATAAATATCAGTGTTTTTATTATTTGCCTACTTTGAATACACATTTTTTAAAATTAAACATCGCTGTATTTAACTGCCTCAATAATAGTTTTAAACAAATTTAGACTAATGAATCTCTACACCCATAGGATGCAATTTATTATTAGCGTGTAAGAATGAGTGCTAAGCAATTTTGCAATAGCGGGTGACTAGAGTGGCTATACATTTACGGTTCTATGATAATGCAATTAAACGGTTACTCCTATTTTAATTTTAAACCACTGATTTCCTTTACAATTACATTAGTCACATTGTTTTGTTTGATTCTAACTCGATTGTATGTTTTCGTTAAGCAGAAATATATGGTTATTTAACGAATTGTTTTGAGTGAGTTTTTTAACTCAAGATTTGCATTATTTTTAGATTACTCCTTAATGTTGTAGTCTGATTGTTTTGTATAAGCAAACTACTTCATTTGTCGTGCAAATCGCGCTTTCAAAATACAATCTATAAATGTCGATTTTTTTAATTTAATTAAATTTCAAAATTAAAATGATTACTTTCCTCATTTAGAAAAAAAATATACTGCGAAAAAGTAAAAATATTATTTGTTTATATTTTACGGAAAACATTTCATACAGCAATTTTTAAATGTTGACTTGACCTCAAAGGTCAAACCAACATAACATATGATGCTCAGCTCTCGACCAATCAAAACGCTCGTTACAACCCCATCATATAATGATTCTAATTGTTGCATTCTGCATTTCTTTATACTAGCGGGTGACTATGGTGGCCGCGCAGGCACATGCAGTGATGTGGACAGTTGCCTTGGCTGCATTTGCGATCCCGCGGGTACTGGTGAATCAGAATGTACAATCAATAGGCCAATGCATGATAAATGCAAAGTAGCTGGCTCACTCCATGTGCGAAACAATCTTGCCAATTGCAAAGCGAACCAAACGTGTGTGGATAACTGCTTGAGGAATTTATTCGAGGCTGATCTCAGCCCGAAGTGCACAGAAGGGACGGACTTAGCACAAGTAAGTCATTTATAAACATTTGGATATAATTAAGTTTATATTTAGGTTTGCCTTTAGAAGATATTAAGAGCTGTCAAAAGATATCCGTTTGCTGAAGCTCTAAATGCAGTTCAATTTTTATCGCTTAGCCTAATTAATAAAAAAAACTAAATATATATATATAACTAATATAGTATTTAGTAATAAAGTGCAGGTTTAGATATTTTTGATGAAGCACGACATTTTAAGTCTTATATCCAAAATTTTAAGTGTTATATCTTATATGTCTCTCCCATCTTCACAATTAAGGTAACGTGCCCCAACTTGGCTAAATTGTATTCTGCAAAGCGGGTTAGAACCAGGTGTGCTAATGAAAACGTTCTTGATTTCTCCGACACTGTTTCGACCTGTTGCGGTAATTATATTGATTATAAGACTGTATTATCAATTAAATATAACCACAAACAATTTCATTGTTAATATTTAGTAAGTTTAACATAACTAGAGATTGTATAAGTTTACTACCTGGCTAAACTTATTTTTCAATAAATCAATTTTCAATCACTAACAATTAACAGTACTAATATTAAGGAATATTCATTAACTTTGTTATAGTTTTGAGGTGTGTAAATAAGCGTCCTATAAAGTGGTTCGTGTCTTTTCCATCGATTTACCTTATCTTACCGCGTGATGTGTCGACTGACATTGCCTGCCATCCATGCTCGATACTAATAACTATATATACGTTTCATGAAAATATGTAAATATGATTATACAGTATGTTTTTATCATAATCATATACAGCTCCACCTACAACCACCACCACCACTACTACTACTACCACTACTCCTCCTCCCACTACTACTGCTGCTTTTGAAAACGGAGAAGCTGGAACCACCATGGGAGGCAGTTCTACCAACGCTGGTACAACCTCAGCGTTTGTGAGTACCACAAGTACCATGCCATGTAAGTACCACACGTATCATTCCGCCTGCAGGGCATGATTTGATATTACATGAATCGTTTATATCACAAATGCAATTATATAACTGTCATGCCGTTTATTATCATAACATCTAAAATGCTATGTAGACTCACTTTTTCATCACTATATCATTTTGGCGAGCTCTTTAGAAGTTAATAGATAATTAAGGAACAAGGTTATTAATGTGTAAAAATATTTGCCTTCATTTCAGTTTTTATTTATGTTTTGTAGCAAGTTATATCTTAAATATTTATTAGCTTAAATAATTGTAGATATTTAAGTGCCAATATACTGGCTTAATATTGGAATTATAAAGATGCTCCTTTTTATGTCCTTATGTCTAACTTGACAACTTTATCTATTTAACTTTCTACAGCATAGTTTGGAAATAAACAACAATATGTTTATTTAAGATGCAAATATTATACTTTGCCTTTTACGTTTATTTTTCTTAATGCCTCTAAAGCAAATGAGATGTGTTTCAATCGCTTTCAATTTATATTGTGTATTATTCAGTGGTGGGCTGTGCTATCCCTTCTAACTGCATGGACTGCATTTGTGATGCTCGCGGCAATAATTGTGGCCTCACTCGAAACCTTTATCATGGCGTGTGCTTGGAAGAGATGGAAGAAATGGCTTATTATCAAAACTGGAAAAGGTGGGTATTATGAATCATTCGTGTTCTCTTATCCACTCGAAACCTTTATTGGGCCGAGTGCCAGTAAGAGATACCTTATTCTCCTCAATGGAAGAGGTAGATATTATGAATTCTTCGTCTCATTTGTTCAATTTACATATAAACTACATTAGTCACGGCGCTGTTACAATGTTCAATCTGCATATAAATAGCAAATAACGCTATATCTTTGTTCTATCGTAAAAAGAACAAGCCTGCATGAACACACAGTAAAACATAAATTTAACATAACGATGTCCAATTAACATGATACTATTTGATGTCATGTATTCACACTATGCTCTTTAATGACACGTCTTTTTTTTTTGTATCATCTGCATTAAATCGCTTCCGTCTGGACACATCAGTTATTGCATTTACATTTCTAAATATTTAAATATTATGTTTATACCATTGAACAGAAAATCAACTAAATTCCATGGCTCAAAATTTTGTATAGGGTTTCCCTTTTATAAATTGCATATACTGTCACACAGCCATTTCTATTCTGAAATATCAGAAAATATCTTTGCACTGTTGGTATATTCCCGTATTTTTTATTTAGACCGATTCTATGCCTTTTTGCATGACCAATAAAACAATGCTATTAACCTTTATTTTTTCAGTTGCAAAGATGACCCAGCCTGCCTTCAAGGTTGTGCTAATGTGCTGCTAGGAGAATTTGCCGAGGACTTTGGCTATGACGAAGATATGCCCATGACTTGCAACCAAAAGGCCAATGTTCTCAATAATAAGAGAAGTACGCAAGCAAGAGATCGCTTTGCTGAAAAAGTCAACACATGCTGCGATGCCCTAGGTGAGCGCTTTTATTCCCGCTTATATACAAAGATATGCCCATGACTTTTATTCCCGCTTATATACAAAGATATGCCATTGACTTGTAGCCAAAAGGCCAATGTTCTCAATAATAAAAGAATTAGGCAAGCAAGAGATCGCTTTGCTGAAAAAGTCAACACATGCTGCGATGCCCTCTTATTCCCGCTTATATACAAAATTGTCATGTGACAGCATTGATCTAACATTCATCCAAATGAGGTCAGCATGGGGTCATTAGTATAATTGATGCAAGGGGTGATAGAATTTGTTGTGCGCGGAGTAAAGTAGTGTCAATGTATTATGTTTTCAAATCAATCACAGCAATTTTATATAAATCGTATTTCAGGTTTATTTCAATTGTTTGTCACAATAAAAGCTTTTGTCAAAGCAAGTCTGATATTTATATTTTAGATATTTGGTGAACCATAATTTCCTCATTTTACATTAAACAAATTGTATCAATTTGCTGATAAAATCAGTATAATGTATTTTAGTATTGCAAAAAAATTACAACATAACAACTAAATATGAGTGCATTCTATGAAAATTGCCTAAGTCTATTAAACTATGTACAACCATCTAAAATAATCTGTTTCCAAACCTTCACACTGTAGCCTCCTTGAATCATAATCTACTTATTTTGATTTATTTTAGTTGCCTAAGCACAGAGTCAAGTCTCCGATTCATCTTCGCCTTGACAGACATACATCTTACTCCGACAACGATTATCAGACCATTTATTTTAACTTGCTAAAATTAAGTGATTGATTAATTTACTTATTTTCGAATCAAACAATGAAGACTTTGCTGTGAACTTATCAGTAAATAAAATCATGCAAAAGAAAATGGTTATGAATTTTATTTTGAATGAACATGAAACATGAACATATACTGTCCAACAAAAAGTCAAGCCTCCTCTAGATTTAACCATCAAAATATGTAGAAAGGCACTCTTTAAATAGTTGTGATAGTCATTGAAAATTCATCTGTTTAAAATTGTTCTTGTGTTATTTGGTTCGTCAATGTGTAAAGTTGGTCCATAAAACCATTTCATTAAAAATGGATCAGTTCGAACCGCTATTTATGAGCAAATGTGACATGCCCCGTTTGCAATAAACATCAAATGGCAGATAAGGTACCTCCAATATCATCATGAGTTTACCCACTTAAACACATTCAATCACAACCAAAACAGCCATGAATACATTTAACACATTGGTCAACAATATTCTGAACCAAAAATGATAAAGCGATTGGTTCATCAATACAAAAAAATACAAAGTACAATACAATTCAAAGTTTTAAAAACATGTACTACTGCATAGGTTAATGGTAAAAACTGGAGGGGGGTTTGACTTTTTTGGGACAGTGTAGTCATTGTTTAACTAGATTAAACAAAGAAGTAGTTAAATGTTCATAAAACATGTCGTATTTTAATAGATTATATTGTCTAAACACCTACACATCCTGGAACTTAAGGGTCGAATGTATTTCTTATATATTTGTTTGCATGTGTTTGGTTGTTAATTATGTTACTATGCCTCTCGAATTAACGAAATTTGGTATAAAGTATATTGAAACATGCAATCTAATAACCGACAAAAAAGCAATATATAAATTGTAAAATATGTCGCCAATACATTATTACTGATTCATGGTCACAATCTCA
>LQRL01133930.1:24423-42684 GCA_001703475.1 Hydroides elegans | reverse complement strand
AATCATGATTTTAGTAATAGGTCGATAAAGGTAACTACATTATACTACTGATTACATACATTGTCATAACGGCATAAAATATAGGTTCTTACTTTACATGAATTGTCCCCTTATAAGGTTTTATCGTTATCGCTAAATGGCCACCAACTAAAACTATCCATTATCACCGAGATTTGATACAATTAAATGTCAAACATTCATAATCGAAACGCAGGCACTGCATCATATGGCCGGTTTTGATCAATTAATCATTTACTAGGCAAATTGACAATAGCAATACACATCATATTGAATCATTCAATAAATAGTTAAAATTACCGGACAACTAAACGGATTTAATGGTTGCATTGCCTATTGATTTAAGTAATTGATATTTATGTGGGATTAATATGACTTATGTCATGTGGTTTACTAGATTACCTTTATTAATTTACCAAATAGTATAATGGAGGTAAATAGAGTTATCTTCGATTTCTGTTCGATTTCAGTAAGCGTCCACTATTTCAGTATACGCACTTTGAATCAATTCATTTTAAGGCAGTTTAATGCTAATCTTTCTAAGCATTTAAGCTATTATTACGACTGCTTGAAATAATTTCATCGAAACAAAACAAAACAAGATGGACAATCCATTGCTTTGTATCAGCACATCAACTTACATTCTATCGGCTTTGATTCACATCGCGGTTGCAAACCATTGCTTTAATACACCACCTGAGTTTATATTGCCATCTGACTTAGATCGATCCCAGTACCATTTCGATATAGGTCACGATACTGTATACATAAATAGTGCAAGATCACATTTTGATTTGAATTTGGACGGTGTTTGCTCTTTCCACGGAATCGAGTTTGCTAAGTCACAGAACATTTGTGAAAAGGCATGCGGAGGACATGGGACATGTTTGGCATATTATTATGATTTAAACGGTAGGTGTTTTTTGCATATTTATATTTGACCTTCTTACAATTCTACATATCCAAGAACCTGGCTTTTAAAAAATGTATGTACCAAAGAACGTAATCTTATAATTGTATGTGCATATCGGTATTCCCTTATTGGAGTGTAATTGCAAGGTTGAATCAATTTTTGTTATTCACATACCAACTTTAATACATAAATTAGTGAAATTACTTATTATATTTATATTTTAAAGCATTGTATCGTCATAAAATTGAATATTGTGATTATTCTTTATTTCACCATAATAAAAATGCACCTAATTAAGATACACGTTTATTCAATTAATTTGAAATTACTATTTTAGTTGGATGCGCCATTTGTGTAACTGAATCTGCATCAGACAACCACATAAATCCAGACCTGAACGAAATCCACTTTAAACTGAACACGCTCATTCGCTTTATTTAAGGTTAATTTATGAGTTGTATGTGTGTCTTAAGCAATATAATGTACAGGAGCGAACCAAATAAAAGTGATAATGTTAGTTATATTTCATAGCATAATTCAATCAAAATTGTAAGTTTAAATTGAACATGTCCAATCGCGTTCTATTAGGAAAATGTACATACTTTTTTATTTACATTTTGTGTTATTTTGTTAAATGCATTGGTGTTTTAGAACACAAAGAAAGCTAGTATTTTTCTGTCAATAACAAGACACTTTATGACTAAGCAAACGGTAACACAATCGTTAAAAATGATTGATAGGGGCCACATACTTTCAAAGGGGAATTTCAGGAGGTTGGAGTGTTTCTTAAATCGTATCAAAACATGTTTCATTGTTTCTCAAATCATTTAATATCATGAGATATATTATGTCATTGTTAGAAGCTAAACATCCCCTTGTTTAAATTTATATATATAATATCAAGAATATAAAACAACAATTTACATCCATATGCTAATCAAATCACTGACCATTGATATATATCTGCAGTTATAACACACTTTTATTATAAGTAAGAATAACATTAGGTTTGATTCAATATTGTATTAATACGTATATTCATATATGCTTTTCAAATGTACATAGTGTGCATATTTTTTAACAGATGACTACCTTGTTTTGTCGAGAGAAGACCGACAATTTTCATTCTTCAATACTGTTGAAACGATCCACGATGATATTCCTGATTTTGAGAATGTAACGGTCATTGGTGAGTTTTAATGTAATCAAATGTATTGCAAATTATTATTTCTTGAGTCTTACAACTCTGTGTTTTAAAATAACTTCTTAAAATGCGTTTTTCTTGCTTATATCTAACGAGGGGTTTTAAATAAGTCAAACTTTACGAACATGTGTAAAAGTCAGTTTAAAGTATAGAAATTCTTTGAGTTAAACATGTAACGAACTTGATATAGATATGTGCACTGAATCTATTACAGGAGTTGAATTCACCTTTTCTACCTATAGAATAATAAATTGGTGTTAATCCAGTTTATATCAATGTTGTTTTTATTTAGTGTGCATATAATGTGTGTTTTAAGAAATGATTCACGGTGATAGAACAATATTTATAATGCTGTTTACGTCTATACCTTAATTTAGTATAAATTTAAATTTCATATTGAGTCATGTTACCATTTTATGTTCAAAGAACGATCAACGTGTAGTTTATATTTTTATTTATTGTTTCAATAACGTTCTTTTATTTTGAATTCTAATATCGAACTAATTTAAGTGTTGTACTGATTTTTATGACATCATATGCTGAAAGGCCAATCTGCTTGGTTGCTATATTCGGAATCCGGTTTCACTGGAAAGCGCTATCTAGTGAAGGAGGGCCATTGGACAGAACTATTTGGTTTCCGAGGAGAACCGGTCCGGTCCATCGAGAAACTAGGTATGTTTGTGAACATAACATGTTAAATAATTTCAAACATATATATAAATCATCAAATGTAGTTTTTCGTGCATTTGTTGAGCTAATTGATGTATTACTCTAGCAAGCATTTAATTTCTTGTCATTCATATAAGGTTTGACAAGTTTCCAAATAATACTATTTTTGTTATCAAAAAGCTTTCATGTCATTTTAAAAAATTTGACAAGAACTATATTTCCTGTAACACTTTTAGATATACGTGTTCATTGAATCCCTTAGGTATCATCCCAATGTTTAAATTATCAGTAAAACATATGTTAGATATGGATTATGTAGAGAGAAAGCAAACATTTACTGCAATAGCAAACCAATATGTATTTGAACTCTTTATATTATAATATTAGATTATTTTATATATTAAAAAGCCAAAGAGGATGTGTAAAATACATGATGGCTTAGGCATTTCATTAAAAATATTGTTTTTATTATTTATCTTTTTCTATTTTTTAATATATAAATTGTGGCAAAAATATCATTTTACAGGTGATACGTGCTCCTCAAGACCAGTCGGTGTGCAAAATCCGCTCATTGTACCCGATACTGCAATTTCTGCAATCGAAGCATTTGGTGGAAACGTCTCCCAGGCGAGGTATACTTCCCAATGTTTTGTAAATAATTTAACATTTTCTTGTTATTCAGTTTGACTTTGCAATGACTATACATGATCACGTTTCGGTAAAGAAGATTCAGAGATTATTTCTGACGTAGGAAATAGCTTTTGTGTGAAAATTATAAAGATATTCTTTTCTAACTTTGTCATTTGACAATCGGTTTGAAGTTGTTTCGACAAGCAATACAACATGCATCATTATAAGATTTTAAATCACAATTTGGTCTAATTGTTGAAATATGTGTTTCATTATTTACAGACTATTTCATGCACAAGGATTGCCGGCTAATTATGATCCAAGCTTGATTCAGCGAGGAGGTTTCGTTGTCAATGCATCATTAGCAGGATGGGGTCAGCCAGTTCGAATTAGCTTTGATCTGGGTAGGTAAACTACTATACAAAAAGTGGTTTAGCAACGTTAAGCAATGTTTTAGTGACTAAATATCATACATGTCAATGATATTAGTCTAACATTTGTTTGTTTAAATAATGTTTACTTTCTAAATCAGCTCAACTCAAATCACCTTGTAACAGTGATATAAACTGAGTTTGGTACATCTAAACAAGTTCAATTCTAGTTTATCCAGATAGACCCGCTTGCATTGATTTATTGTAACATGATAGCGAATCAATTATATCTACTTATTTAATGATAATTGTGTTTAACAAGAGGACTGGCAGTTACATCTAAATCAATATGATAAGCAAACATACAAATTTGATAGAACATCATTTTTTTGCGTAGATATTTGAATTTGCGTTACCAAGCGAATCCGGGTGAATCTGCTTGCATAAATTTTTCTTGAAATGTGATAGCGCATAGATTTAATTCAATTGTAAGTCACAACAAGTCCTACAAAGCGAACTGGTTGTGCAAACCAAGAACAATATGATTCACAAATATAAAGGTGACAAAAATCAATTGCTAATAGCTTTATCATGAGGATGACCTCTGTTGTATTTTTGCTAAAATTGTTTTTAAGGTATTTAAATTGCTCTACATTTTTATTTACTTTTTATCACAGTTGTGTTTAAATACTTTCTTTCGAAATTATATTTCTTATATTATCTAATAACATCATCAATCAAATTTACTATTCCCCTTAAGAAATATGATTAAAAACTATTCTAGAATCACAAATGAAATCATGCTATAACAGATAAACCTTGTTTTGCAATAGCTTCGGACCCCATAATTTAGTACAATCATATCAATAACAAATATACAAAAGCTTAATCGCGATATATTGTAGGACCCCTCTATTGCAATTACTGTATTTAACGCAATTATCCTACATTCATCAAACAATGTTTTGCTTTGTATAAGAGCCACCATAAATAAGCCCTTAAATATACAACACATACATAATCAGCAAAGTATTGTTGCGGTTTTGCAGGATCCCTCCATCGTATTTACGGTATTTCCACACAGGCTACATGCAGTGTAGATAATTTTGAGTGTTATTCTACAAATCAATTCAAACTGCTTCATGCCACCCATGCCTTTCCAGAATCGATGCTGGTGTACATGGAAAACGGCGTCGAGAGGGTAAATATGTATTGTTTTGTGACAAATTAATGCAATATCTTATATGGGATAATTCTACCACGTCCGAGTTATTTGAAAGCATTGTTGTTTTACACAATTTGTGTACGAATCAAATTACTGGTTATCATTATCTCTTTTATATGTATATCGATTTGGCTTGATATTGCACTGTGTATTGGAGCGCATCATTGTCGAATTATTTTCTAGATATTATCATATTTGTTTTATATCATTGCCTCACTAACTTGTCAGCTAATGTTAATGTTGCAGATTTTTTATGGATTGCGCGCAACCGATGTTGTTCACGACACATTGCAAGAACCTATCATAGCGCGTATGTTGGCTACTGAGGGAATACCAAATTCAGGGTATTATGGTGGGATCCGAGTTGAATTCTACGGATGCGGTAAGTTCTTTTTACAAAATTAAAGGGTTAATTTAAAACTGATTTTTGAGTACCCTATTGTAACTGTATTAAAAGTATTCAAGACACAGCAATGATCCTAACACCCAAGTGAAGATTATGGTATAACATAGCAAGCCATCTAAGGATTATATGGTCCAAGCATGTAAGAGAGTGGAGTTTGATTTGAATAATTGGGTTACATTTTGATGTGAATGAATCATTTCTCTGATTAAGCTAAGCTAAGAGTTAAATATGATTCATTGATAGCCAGTAAATACACAGTATTTGCCTTTAATTTTATAAAACTGACGATTTATTTCTTTACAAAATAAGCTTCATATTCATTTAGTGTTATTTTCTTCATTACATTGAAGAAACACTTTCGTCACTTATTTATCATCAACTTCTTAATCAACATTCAATGATAAGTTCATCACTGTAGTTCATTGGATATTCTTGAGAAAATTGCTTTACCCCATTTTATAACGCAACGCTATTCTCAGAATTAGCACAGCCCAGTTTTCTCGACGACTATCTTTCGTTGATGTTTATATAAAATAGTTTAACATTTAGGTAATATTTATCAAAATTGCTACAATAATAAACAATAGTTTCTATAAATAAACTTTTGAAGCCATTGGTGATGAGAAAAACGTTTCCTATATAACCATTGAGGACAAAGATTACATGGACAACGATATAGCCACATATTACACTTTGCAGGAAGCGATTTACCACTGTAATCTGTAAGTATAAAATATATAAACCGTTCACCATTCTGTCAGTGACCAATCACTGTTTCATTGACTGATGTGTCTCTTCTGACTTTTCATGGTTTCGAAATAAATATATTACTTTCAAAAAATATGAGGTATAGTTTTGTTTAGCCACCTAAAGTTATACTTAGTATGTTAAAGAGATGTTTTGACTATAAATATGTAATAGGAGCATAGTGTTATAGCTCTTCCATATATGCTTGATATATTTAGATGAAACATCATTCATTTTAAATGATAGGTGTAATTTATAGGTGATAATCAACTTCCAGACCTTAATTTTATAGGAACACGTTTAAATCATCAATTGATACTGTGCCTATAAATGACTTTTAATCGAAGTATAGCAATAGAAAGTAAGTGGCAGTCGTTTACAGTCTGTGAATACAACTTCTGACGTTAATGTATACAATAACACTTTGATCACAATGAACTGTTATCATTTGATTGCATCAGTAAATATATTTATAAAGGATTGATCAGTGCGTAGCCGTAGTGGGATCATACTGGGTATGCTTTCTTAAGAGTAATTGCTCAAACTTGCAAAATCATCAAAATGTCAACTCTCATATTAAAAACAGTAAGTATATAAAAAAGGTGTCAGCTAAATGTTGAAGTGTTGATTATATCTAGCACATACGCCATACAAGTTTATTTAATAAACATTTAATTTATCACAATTTATCATCATAACATTGTTTAGTGTAATGTATTTGGTTATAAACAGTTTGTTACCAATATTTGTATAATCAAACATGCTACCTGCAATTTACCTCATATCAGACTACCAGAGCTCGACGCAATTTTCAGCTATGAGGTTAATATCACAAAATAGAAGGTCATATGTAGAGTATATACTAGGTCTTTAGTTAAATTTGGGATTTGGGATTTCTGTTTTTTCTATCAGGCTTCTATTCCGGGCTAGACCATGTTCACATTGAGGGGGAAGTAGAGCGATTGGATGACGGTATCTGGGACACTGTTGCAATTACAGTGACCAATGATGCAACATTAAGGTAAAGACAGGCTTAAATATATAACAAAGATAATTAAAATGCTTTATAAAGCATGATTCGCTCAAAATATAGTGAATTGTGTCATAGCAATATGATAGTGTGGCGAATACAGTGACCTATAACGTGACATTTAGATATGACCATGACATATCAAATAAAAATACAAATTTTGAAAACGTTCAGTTTACTTGAATTTATAATCCGTATATGTCTCGAGTTATATAAGAAAGCAGCCTTGATACTGATAAATAACATATTCTTACACCTCTTCCTAACGAGGTCTTTCATACAAATGCATTTAAAGGTCATATTGCATTGCTGATATAATTTGGCTGCATACTTTTTGTATAAAGACCAATAATTGCGATGACGATTATAATAAAACCACTTTCTGTTTTTACAAAAACTCAATTTTATAACTTGAAATACTATCATTAAACTATTTTTAACATGTGAATACCAATTCAAGGACTAATTTTGCAAGATCCTTGCATTGGCATTGAATAATGTATATAAGGATGAGCAAGTGGCCGACAAAACAGTTATATTAGTATGATTTGGTAGCATCATAACAGTATATAACTATGATCTATAACCATGTTACAATGTGCAATTGAATTAGACAAAACATGTTTAATTGACTTAATACCTTGTTGCACGGAATACTTTTTTATAATACTATCGAGTTTAATCATTATATACGTTACAGGCACACAGTTCCTGTTTGGTTAGCAAATTCATCAATCTACATTAACCTCATCCTGTCAAACAACGACTGCAATGTTGATACATCTGTGTATGTTCACGGAACAAATGAATTAACGAAGACAGCAGGATTGTTCAAACTTTGCGGAATATATGCAATCGCTATTGAACCGGACATTATTCGGGCCAAGTATCAATGTATGTGTAGGTATGGGCTTTGTCAATATGTATTCACTTATTTTGAGTATGAAGATGAATCAAATGTGGGATGTTTGGAGCTTCGTGAAGTAGAAATAGACAACGTTTCGTCATTGAATTGAGATATGCGCCCAAGTCGTCAGGTTGAATAATTCAAAGAGTATACTTCATAATTTAAATGAGGACTTCAGAAATTATTTTGATCTGTTTTACACTTTATATTGAAGGAGTAAGAATGAAGGGGACTACATGACCAAATAAGGTGTTCCTCTATTCTGCAAGCTAGAAAATATTACATTCAAATACGCAAGCCAAATGGGGAACACCTTTACAAGCTATAACTCGCGAAGTACTCTTCAAGAATATTCACAACCAAAGAATGCCATGGGTCGAATTGAAATGTAACGTTTAAATATCAAGTGGGTTGTGATTCATCTGTAAAAAAAACACTTAATCAAGTCTATATCGGCATTTCTTATCATTGTTATTGTATATGTTGTTAAGGAAGTAACACAAAATATAATGAACCTGGTCATATGCAATTCAAACTCCATTCCTAGTTATTAAGAGCTAAACTACGTTTTATAGAGCAAATCTGCTTGTCAATAAAAGGAGTATTTAGTTGTGAATGACAAAGACGTGATTGTGCGTTGCAAGGACCTTCATGTTTCACATACATAATCAGTTTGATAACCATTTGAATAATATATTTTTGCAAATCATGTATTATTTAACTTCCGTCGTTTTATCAAATATGCTAATTGCATTTGTTTGACTTTTTATTACATGTTTTTCACCAATGTAGTTTTTTCAAAATGTTATTCTTATTTATGTGAAAAAAATGAAAGAAATGGTTATCCTTTCATTTAAACCAAATAACGTACAGTAAACTCGCTTGTTAACTTCGTCACTCCACGCCCGCAAGCTTAGACTCCACGCCCGCACGCTTATTACTCCACGCCTAAATTATATTTTTTCCACGCCCGTACTCCCGCATGCCCGCACGCCCACACGCTTATGTATGTGTGTATAAATGATACAAGGCATAACCATTCATCATTCTGCTATTTGCCTCAATTATAAATTAAGCAGCTATCAAACCAATACCTTTACTACCTTTACTGCCTGTATTAGAATTATATTGATCTGAAAGCATTTTATTATCTAATATCGAGGTGTCATTTTATGTATGCAGATTCGTTTTAAAAAATTGTACATTAAATTACCCCTCATTATGATTATAAGATATAACTGATAAGCGTTAACATATGTGCACTAAATTGTTTCAAATTACATTTACTCTAGTAAATGAATAATTTATATTGTCTAATGATAAATGCGTTATATTCTCAGAATAATAACAAAAGGTGGTATATTGAACAAAACTTTATAAACATTTCAATCGGTCTATCTATCATAAATTTAATCTGCTAAAGAAATTTAAATTGAATATCTATAAGTTAAAACACATAATAAATTGTTTTTAAACTTAAAGCACTTAAAGCAGTCTCAATAATAAGGTACATGAGGCCCGCCGAATAACTGGGTGTTTAGAAAAATATTTTTTAATATTGAGAATTCATTCTTTATATGTTTTATACAATTATCTATTAAATTATATATACACATTCGACATGACAATGTTTGTTTATCCACGCTCGCACGCCTGCATGCCCGCACGCCCGCACGCCCGCACGCTTAAAACACTCCACGCCTTAATCAAAATTTGTCTATGCTAAAATCCTAATGTGCGCACGCCCGCACGCCCGCACGATGCAAAGTTATAAAGCGCGTTTACTGTATGTCTCTTTAATGATTTCACTTATGTGCAAACAAAAAAAGTCTTCATTGATCTGTAATGAGGTGTTAACTTAACTTTGAAATATAAAATATCTTTCATATAATTAACTCGTATATGATTTTAATGAGAAATTAACAAATAAACGTTTTATTTTGAAAATGCGTTCGCGTATTGATCAATCGTATAATGACGTTTCATCACTGAACATCACACGTGACGCAAGATCGTTAACAATTTGTAGTGAAAAACACGTGATATCTGTATGACGATTGTTATTGTTTACATATGACGCAACAAGGACTCATCAACCGGAAAAATATGGGAGATGTATTGCCCTCATATTGTCATTATTTTTATTACCAACTCAATTAGGTGAACATGTAATAATTCACTTTATTCATTGTATGACATATATGTAATATGACATATCATTGTATTGTATAAAGCATTGTGTGTCTGTAGCAATGAAACCAAATATTGAATTAACACGTGCATGTAAAATGATTAACAATGAGTTCATCTTAAAAAGACAAAATTCATTAATATGTAACATTCCTCTTATTATTTCTCAGAAAATAACATTATATGTTAATCTATAATATGTAAACATTATTCCTTGAATAGCAACAGGGCTATTATGTCAATGATTTAATGTTAGATGCGTAAAATGAATGTAGTTTACTCATGCATATTCGGCTTAAAGAAATCTTAATAATAATTCCTTTTCTCCATGTTTCATATTATTCATATTGACATTTTTTAATTGATGCTGTTGATCAACGCTCAACAAATCCTATAATGTTCTAATAAATTTACAATATGAATAAAACAAAACGTTTTATATGCATGAGTTATTCAATGATTTTCCGAACCAAATTCCCGAGAGAAAAAAACAATTATCAGCACCGTAATTTAAAAAAAGAACGCAAATCATAGTGATTATAATTTGCGTTCAGCATTTAAAATTATTCTAAACCATGAATATGCATTCCGAAAAAAGTAGTTTAACTTCATCTCGTATTATTCATAAATAAATGACTTTTTAAATTTTGTATCATATGTAACTCACGCTCTATTTGTTATTTATTTATTGTGCTTTGTTATTGATTGAATTATTAATTTGTATCTGTTTTACCAAGACATGGAAAAAATACGAAACCCGACGGTCCTTAGGAGTAATATGATACGTTTAGATGGTGAATCATGTATCTAGAGAACTCATCAAAAATAAAATGATCATAAAGCAAATTTTCGTACTTGAATTTGACGCTGACATGATTGTGTTTCATAATGAATTGTATTACAGTAAGAAAATGCCGATCCATCAATAAAACACATATAGGATTTTTATGACTGTTCTAAGAATGGGTAATCCAACGATCAATATTTCACATAATCTTTCGTAGATGCTTGAATATATAAGACACGGGAAAATCTATCGGAATTATGATGCTCTGTAAACGAGGACTACAAACGGACACGCTCCACGTTCGTTATCAAAATGAATAAATCGATTATTAAAACAATATGATTATCAAAACTATATGGCATGTTTTGACGGATTGATTACTGATACAATTCAATTCAATAAACACGAAATATGATACTCTATTCTTTTTTAAATGTTGTGTTCATTTTATTATCAATATCGAATAACAGTACATCAATATGTATGGAAACAGAACATGTTTAAAGTTTGACATTATCCCTTTATTAAGTTTAGTATACGCTCTAGGCACTACGGGTTGATTAGATTATATAATATTTCTTTAATTAATAAACTGTTTTATATCATGTTTATATTATGAGATATGAGTTTTGTTTTTGTTTGAAAAGATAAGATACGTTAGATAAGAGGATAGATAAGAAGAAATATGTTAGTGACACTTTCATATGTTTACGTTTTTGAGGCTATATAAATATCCTAGAACAGGACAAATCAATTCAAATATGCTTATATCAAAGTAATCATCATAAAGATGAGATATTTAATAACTATTTTAATATTGACTTGCACCATTAACTGCGGTGCCGCAATGCAACAATTAACCAAAACAGAAACATTTACTCAGTCAATGTCGGTCTTTCAAACCCGTTCACTAAACATATCGCGACTAGAGATAAGCAGAACTAACTCTAGACTACATAACTTCAACATTCCACCGGTAGCCCTGTGTAGGAAATATCCCGGATGTCTTGCTATATCGCAGAATTTGTATAACAATGGATATTTCGTTGTTGGCTCGGGATATTTACCGGGACAGCAAACGGAAGAATCAGGTAGGAATGTCAAATAAAATGGCTTTAAATTAAACAAAAATCCCTTTAATTTTACAGAGAGTCGCTTGAAATAATATCAGATTACATGTGGTAGTTATTTGTGAGGAGTTAGTTGTCACAGTGTCAAAACATTTCATGCCATAGAATTCTAAACTTATGCTTTACAGTTTTGAGTCAAAATATTTCCTGACATTAAATGGTTAGCTGAGAAAATGTAAATATTTTAAAAATGATCAAATTTGCAAAGAGTATATAGCTATCAATTAGATTATCTTGCTAGTTTGTTCAGATCAAACAGATCCAAGGCTTGAAACAATTTTTATTCCGCATCCATGTAAGGAAACTAAATATAAATGAATACTTCCATGCGAATTTCTAACAAACCTAACGACGCTTACTTTTGTCAAGGGTACGTCACGGGGCCCCTGACTTGGATTGCCATGGAGACCATAAGCCGCGAAAATGAAGATACGAATTACGCAACATTCGGTGAAACGTTCGCAGGTTCTTATTTTTAATTACATCTTTTTATTGAACGTACTTATTTTTTAATTAAACCCTTTCATTGAAGTATCTTCTTTTAGCTATGTGTTTGCGCGTTTTAGTTGTATTTCTTTTTTGTAACTTGTTGCATTACTTCAATTACTCAAAACGGGTGGTGTTAAGCGTAAAATAATATGGGAATACATAATGAAGGTGCAGGATTGGAAGATGTTTATTGCACGATGGGAGTCGAAGTGGATGCACGAAGCCGGAGGATGAGTTCATCCACTTCGACTCCCTGAGTGCAATAAACATCTTCCTATCATGTATCTGAATATTGTATTCCCTTTATTACATGGAAAACGGTTGTTTGACAGATGTTTTAGGCAGTGTCATTGCTAATACAATAATTTCATTTTAAATCAGAAATAAGGATAACTTAAGTGATTATTATGTACATTAATCATCGTGTATGAAATAATCATCCATTTGACAACAATGATTCAAACATATATCCATATCGGTTTATTACGAATATTTGATTTTTTTCTGAACATTTGTTTACATATGCAGCTGGTTAAAATTGTAATCAGAACAAGAGCTAAGATGCAGTACATCTTTTCCGTGCATCTTAGCCTTTCACTATCATTTCTTTAAGAAATGCACCCTCACCATGTAATAAAAAAGCATACTGTTAAATGTTCAAGATTATGTTAAGATTCATTCGTCTTTTGCAGGGCGCTCGGACCGGTGGAGTGGACCAAGTCTTGGGGTCGACAACATAATGTATTTATTTTCAGGATAATCAAATACTAAGGATAATATTGATAACATATGGTATTTGTCACATTTATTTAGCATTATTGACCGGGCAATATCACTTTTGATATTGCCCAGCAGCGGCGACTCTCTTTGTTTATAAACTGGGCAATATTACTTTCGATACTTGTTAAGCCAGAGTTATCAATCGATAACTCTCGATCGATATTCAGATCTGATATCGAACTATCGATATTTGATAACCCAAAGTTGCAGCGAAACGGTTTTCGTCGGTGAAAAAGAGGTCGTTTCTTCAATAACCCATTCATTTGTGTATAAACAACCCCTCCTCGTATGAGTTGATCATGCTCCCCTGAGTTTAGGGTATTTATCCTGTAATGAATTGAATAAAACCTAGCGTAGAAATTGAAATAATAAACATGCAATTGGTATTTCAAAAAATATATAAAATAAGCGAAAAGCTTTAAAAAATTCGTTCTGGCCCTTATTTGTTGTTTTTTTGTTTTTTTTTTATATATTTTTTTTTGTAAATCTCCCACATTTTTTTTAATTTGGATTTTTCATCAATAGATGCCGTGATGCACGCATTAACGTGTGTGGAGGCTGTGCACAACCTCTAAGGCCCAATGAAGGTACCTTTGGCATTTGGTGGTCTGTTCGACTGACTGAACACGTAAGTATATGGCCATTTAAGAATTTTTAAGAACGCCAAGAAACTTGTGTTAAATTAATTAATCAAGAAAAAAATGTCTCATAACACCTGTAATTAATACATCAATTAATTTGAAAGGGCTTCTCAGGTCTGCGCATAAAATGGCGAGGTTCCTATGAAAGAGAGGGGTGTTCCGAGGGTATTTTGTCGCCGTTTACCGACAAAAATAACATGGAACATTGTGTAGCTGAGTTGCATTAATTAACAAGTCCCATAATTTTGGCTTTCTCCTCCTTTAGATTAAAGTAGCGACATTATTCTATTACATCTATTTTTATAGAGTTTTGGACCCTTCGGCCCCTACCATTTCGGCCCCGATTGGACACTTCGGCTCTTTTTGGAAAAGACACTCCGGCCCTTCATCAAGACACTTCGAGCCCTCATGAAAAGACACTTCGGCCCCTAGCAAAAGACACTTCGGCCCCTAGCAAAACACATTTCGGCCCCTAGCAAAAGACACTTCGGCCCCTGAATTTTGTTACCTACCATTTCGGGCCCTTTGTGTCATATGTATAAACAAAAACAATATTTTAACTATGTTTATATGGTGAAATGATAGGTTTAGATAATTACCCACAATTTATTCCCATAAAATGACAATATTGAGACTCTTTTTCTTTCAATTCGAACAATTTTAGGAAAAGAGTAAATATGTTCCCCAAATTTGATATCTAATGCAGTTGCAGCTTGTATATTGTTTCGATAAAAATGAAACTATTTTTTATGATATATTAAGATGAAAATATGACTCTTTCAACATTTTTCCTGAAAAAAAGAAAATTTTCGATTTGAAAGAAATGCTTGAATTGTTGCTAAATCTTATTTTTTTATCTTAATTTAATTTGTGACATAAATTAAACTATATTGTGAACATAGGATATCTATGTAAAATATTATTATATATTCATGAGCAGAAAAAATCACAAGTTCATAAACGAATGCAACAGTTTTCAGTTTTGTTTACCAAGCGGCCGAAGTGGAAGGGCCTGAAGTATTAGGGACCGAAGTGTCTTTTTCGAAGGGGCCGAAGTGTCCTTTCATAAGGGTTCGAAGTGTCTTTTCATGAGGGTCCGAAGTGTCTTTTCATGAGGGGCCGGAGTGTCTATATTTACCTTTATCCGTTTAGGTAACAGTGACTGATGTCGCCATTCTTCAGAAATCGGGAGGTAACGGTTTCAACTACAACGTCTATCTTTCAAACCATCACTACGACCCAAACCAAGCCAATGATTTGACATGGTGTGGATATCAAGCGAACAACATCAGAAACGAAAGAAATGAAGCCGAGGTGGTCTGTCAACAGCCAATGAAAAGCCAATATGTGATACTTAATAACAACGCTGATGCAATGTGGGTTTGTGAGTTCTACGTCTATTCGAGATTATCGGGGTATCTGCTTTGAATTTTATCCGCCCAAAATGTTTCCCAAAGTTACGGTTTGCCAACAGAAAAATGAAAAGTCAAAATGTGATGCTAAATAAAAGCGGGTACACAATGAGTGTTTGTGCGTTCTTCGTCTATGCGAGATTATAAGGGTATCTACTTTGAGTTGATATCCGCCTAAAAAATATAAAACAGTAGTGGTCTGCCAACAAATGAAAAACGTCAATATGTGATGACCGTTGTCGAATGGGATACAATGTAGGTTTGTTATTTGTGTGTCAATTTTAGATTTTCGGGATCTACTTAAAAATGTTATCCGCCTTCAAGAAATAGAGCAGCAGTGATTTGCCAACAAACAATGAACAAAGTCAATGTGTGATGCTCATATGAGAAGGGGATACGATTTTGGTTAACGAATACTTCGTTTATTCGAAATTATCGGGGTTTCTACTATTAAGTTTTATCCTCCGAAACATTTTGAAAGAGAAGTGGTCTGCCAACAAACAATGACAAATCAATATGATATATGACATAATAATAATATGACAATACTTATATAGCGCCTTTTAAAATGATATGAAACCAATACTTTCTCAAAGCGCTTTACAATAATACTTATTAACATGCGTGTGACTAGAATAACAAAGTTGATACGATACTTATAGAATTAATCTAAAACATGTAAAATAATAGTGCTACGTTAATTTCAGTTTAATTGAGACTAATATGTCCTCTCTAGAGACGGGGATGAGTGGGTTTCGTGGATTTTTTTTTTGTCTTTTTGAGAATGTCGGTGTATCTCATTTGAATGGTAGCAACATTCAAAAAGTTTGCTACCGCAAAAATGTTTCTCATGCTCATAACTTTCGGGAATTAATTTGCCGAAAGGTTTCAGCCATAATGCTTCCAATTGAAAAATGGTTATTAGAAATCAAAGTGATGAACCATAAGAACAACGCTCGTTACAATTATTTTCATAGTTATAAATTATCTTATTTATTTCAAAAGCATCTATCAAAGGCTTTTTGTGAAGGAAAACAATACTCACATTCATATGCTTTACCGTGGGAACATAAATTAATATAATATGCAAAAGTTTCAGTGCATTCGCATTATATAAAAACTATATTAACAATGTTTCTGTAAATTCCTTTTTGCTTCGATAATTATTCGAAACAAAATGTTATCTGATGAATTTATAATGGCTATTCATTACCATTTTCCATGGGTAAATTTATGTATGCAATCTGCCCTCATGTTTTTGCAAAACAAATCGAGGTGTTGTTTTAAAAATTATACTTGCTTAGTGTAACAATGGGATATGGATTGTCTATGTTTATTTCATTGGTCAATACTGTTTTTTTCTAAGCTTTTTATCACTAACAATACTATCAATTGTAAAAATATACAACTATGTAAAATCACTACTCGGATCAGTTCATCATTTATTGTTGTCGCTAATTGTCACTTTTGTATCATAAGATATACTATATATTTTCCTTGGAATGAACATGATGATTGGTTGCATAATAACCAGCATTTATAGTAATATATAAAGCAAGATGTGTAAGATCATTGGTGCAACAAGATATCAATCAAAAGGAAAAATTATATATATGAATTTTTGAAAGAGTTATAGAAAGTTATATGATTGTAATGGTAAATATAATTGAATTTATGTTTGTATTTTTGAGTAAGTGTTAACTTGGCATTACATTTCGAAACCAGCGGTAAAATCACGCTCGGCGCAAAATGGCAGATGAATACCAAATCAAACAAAATATATGAACAAGGTATGAGACATGAATAGCTTTGACATCAACACTATTTGACATGTTTATATAGCTAACACATTAAGACTGTGATAAATATTTTGAAACGGTTTAACAATAATTATAATGATTGCACAAATATTATTAAAACAAGGTTAGATAATGTATTTTTAAATGTGACTTTTGCTAGTCATCGAACAAAGTATTTGATAAATATGTTCCCACAATGCATTAATTGGCAGATAAATAACAACATTGAACTTTAAAACAATATGCACGCATCACCCTTCATTGCAGAATTTTATTACGTATGCAATTTATTACAATCACAATTTATGAATACCGCGTATGTTTATTGTTTACTTGGGTCATCAAAAATATATCTGATGTTTTGCTACCGAATATCCTTAACGCGTCGAAAAGTGAATTGATCGCAGTGTCAAAATAGTAAATGAATGTTTTTCTCATTAACGCCTAAGAGTCAGAGTAGTGGCTCCTCACGAGTAATTTATTATGTTTTTATGGCGTCTTATGGTGCATGGGTATCATATTAATTAGGCTAAGCGATGCAATGTTAATTGATCGTTTTCTTAAGTTCTATTTTCAGCATTTTCAGCAATAATATTGGGTCTTACAAATTTAAAATAATTTTTAAGTTATTTTTCTTTAGTTTAAGGTTAGGTAAATGTGTAAAGTAGAATGCTATACACTAATCGTATGAATCAAATTAATTAAGTTCAAAAGTGAAAAATAACATGGTTGTTGAAATGAGAAGCTTATACATCAAAACTCACACAGGTTGGTACGCTATTGGTTATATAAGTAAATAAGTTTTAACTCAAGTATATGTGAAGGTTGGTTGAACAAAAACGAAATATGCTTGATTGTCTGTATAGGTTTTTTATATCAATATAGTTATTTCAGGGGAAAAATAACATAAATT
>LQRL01133920.1:5001-15346 GCA_001703475.1 Hydroides elegans | reverse complement strand
TGAATGTTGCGTCAGATTGAGTGTCTAAAAGAGCGTATGTTAATACTTCCTTTTCGCCGTCATTGCACGTAACATAAACCGGTACAGTCATAGATGATTTATTGACGTTTCGAATGGCCGTTGCGTTGTTTGTAACGGGGTTGTTATTACTTTCATGGACGTGGGTACTTCCTTCTTCTGCATTTCGTGTATCCTTCCGTTCAATAAAGTGGAGAAATGTAGAGTGATTGTTGTCGCACACGCGACATCGATGGCTGCTAGTATAGTCCTTTGCGAGGTGCCGACCTTCAAGGCAATTAAAACAGAGACCCTTCTGTTTCGCAAACTGATGTCGTTCTATTATACGCTTCTTTCTAAACTCCGCACACAAACCAAGCCAGTGATTGCCTCGGCACAACAGGCACGACTGATGAGATGGTTGTAGTTTGGTTCTCGTTCCTTCCGTTCCACTCGTTGCAAACGATGTGCTATGTGAGCTAAAGTGGGTCCTATCGGGCTGCACGCGATTTGCTTGAAATGCGAAAATAGGGTCACAGGCGAGTTGTGCTTGGTGAGAGATAAAACTCGCGAACACGTGAAACGGAGGATACGACGGTGATATGCGATGAACAAGAGGCGGATTCTCACAGGACCTTGGCGTATATCTGTAGTCATCGACCTTTAATTTCCATCTTTCCAGGACATCATCGGGTAACTTCATCAGTAGTGGCTGACACTGCATCGGATCGTTCAAGAAACCCATGTCAGAGTTAGTTACCATGGCTGAGCTACACTGACATAGAAAATCAGAAAGTCGTTGCAATGCTTCACCGTCGTGTGGTGGAATGTTCGGCCAGCTGAGGAGTTTTTGTCGAAACGCATTGGCAATAAAGAACGAATTGCCGTATCTTTGGTCTAGTCTATCTCGGGCATCGTTGTAGCTGTTCGGATTCGGCTGAACAAGGAAGCCTTCAATACATTCTCGAGCTGCACCGTTCAGGTATCGTTCAAGGTAGTGCAGCTTCTCGGGTGCTGAGATAGGTTTCTGATCGATCAGCATATCAAAGGATGTCTTCCATGCATTATACTTGAGGGCGTTGCCCGAAAACACAGTTGGTTCAGGTAATGGTAGACGGCTTATACTTGTATGTTGTAGAAACGTGTCCATTAGCCGGGTTGTGTTGTCACGCTGAAAGTTCTCTTGTCCATGCATACTTTGACCGGTTTTTGAATAACTGTTCTGTTGGTTCAACGGGAACCGCATACTTTCGCATTCCGATTGTAAACCGACTATGGTTTCAGATAACCGTCTAGATATTACTCGATGCTCTCTTTCAATGAAGTTGATTGTGTCGCGTGTTGTATCACCGCTTGGTACAACTTGCTGATAGTCATCACTTAGACGGGAAACATCGTTAAACAGGTTGTTGAGACAGTTTCTATGTTGTTTGAGCTCGTGTATGTCTTTGGTATCCGTTATGAGATTGTCTATCACGTTTGCTTGACGATGCCAATTTGAAATTGCAAGCTGTACGCGCGTTCTTAGGTGACCACCTTGGTATTCTATGTCCTTGTCGGTATCTTCTTTTGGTATGACACTGTGGTCTTGCTCTTGGGGAGGAGACGCTGTTTCATGTAGGTCAGCTCCCTGAGATTGCTGGGTGGCACTTGGTGCCGATTCACATTCTTCAAACCGAATGAGCGGCTCTTGCTCATGGAGGAGGTGCGCCATCATGAGGGTTTCTTTTGCCGCTGTTAGTTAATAAAACCAAAATAATTCACTTTTCGTTATTTATGCACAGTTCAATTAGCAATTCATAATGCCGAAACTACTTATTAGCTGTTAACTTAAACCTGAAGCCACTTTGCAAAGGCTAAGTGCGCATGTGTGCGAAACAACAACTTAATTAACAATTACATATATGATACATAGCATTACGACATACCCTTGATGTTGTGCGCATGCGTTTTTGATAAGGCAGTTAATCATAGGACAGTTCCGTTACCGATATTAAACAATTAAAACATCGACAAGATAGTACGATTAAAACGTTAAAGAATGCACACTAAGTACGATAACTTAAATTCACACCATTATGTTGACAACCAGCTCAAGACCGTTACATTGTTTACACGTTTAAACACACATAATAGCTAGATAACCAAAATGACGGCTGCGCATGCGTACTTAAAATGTTAGATTTATGGTGCTTCCGGTAACCCTTAAGTAAACATTACTAGCCTATGGCATAAGGCAATGTAAAACCACCAAATATCACTCAAACTCAAATCAAATTACATAATAAAGTAGTTAAATTATACAGCTTTAAACTATTTAAACCGTACGACAATATATGTCCAAGTGTCGGAGAAACCCGAAAAGAACCGAAACATGTTGAGTTGTAACCGGAAATCAGCAAAATTGCACCTCGGGAGTCGATATTCACAAAGTGTAGATAAATCCGAAATTTTCCGGAAACTAACGAAGTGCGTTCGGAATGTCAGGTGAAGGGCATCTTGGGAAATTACATAACCAAAACTATTTCGGACTGCCGGAACATGATAAACATTCATCAGCTGTAACGCGTGTTGTGATTGGTTGTTGAGTCATTGCGTTACCAAGCCGTCGACTGCAGGTATCGTGAAAATCGTCGGGTGCGCCATCTAGCGGCGGAAGCTGCAGGCAATATCTAATACACAGTCACTCGGTTGTTCGGTAATGTTCGGTTGTAATCGGCATACTTCGGGTTGTGTCTGCCATATACATAGGAAGGTGACGGTGTTGGTGACGGTGTGGATGACGGACAGGTGACGGCGATATGACGCGAATGTTATTGTTATTCGGCAAGTTTTTCTACTGTAACGGCCGTGGGGATTCAACTCAAGAAAAGGCGAGCGTAATCTGACTGGTGCTTTATTGAAGCAACGTAGAAAAACTGGAACAATAAAGAGAACACACACTTAAAACTTTGCTTACAAATCTAGACACTTATACAAAGTGAGATATACATTATTCTGACAAAATTCGAGAGTGCGACAATTACGAGAGCCTTTACGAAACATACTTTGAGCGCTAATAACTCACTTAAACTTTACAGAAATATACTAATATACACATCAAAATGACCTATGAAACATGGACAAGAACATTATAAATGACTTAATTACCTTTTCGCCTCCAATAAGGTATTTATTTCACATTTTGTACAGATTAACAAAAGTACGTCTTTGGAATTCAATATGTCTGACTTTCACATCGATCTCCTGCTAAACCGTTCGAAAACGTAACTATTATATATTACGCGCATTTTGATTGGCTGCTTACTTCCGTCACAGGTAGTGAATGAGAGAGCTGCATATGAAAAGGACAAATACATGTACATATGATTATTTTCAATATTGAAAATGAATACATAATCTATATTACAAGTTGTATGAATATTTATAGACAATCAAAACAAACAATGAGGGAAAATTTCGGTTGAACATACTTATTATGAAGAGCACCCCACGAGTTATTCCTCATTAAAAGGTGCTCCCCGTCAAATTCTAGATGGCTTGGAAATGTTGACAAAACACTTTTTAGCTTGTAGATTTGATATGTTTAAAAACAACTTTTTGATAATCTATTTATTTTCGTTATAAGTAATGTTTTTTTTCCAAAATTCATTAAACATACAGTCGCGCGCATTCCTAACACAGCAACTGTAACGATAAACGATAACCGATAACCGCAAAAACGATAACCGATAAACGATAAACTTAAACCGCAAAAACGATAACATATAACTGATAACCGATAAACGATAACCGATAAACGTTAACCGATAAACGATAAACGATAACCGATAAACGATATCTATGAGTGGTATATAAAGAGCTTCACTGTGAGTGCTTATCATAACCACTAGAATGCCTAGACTATCGAATGAGATACGAAAAGCTGCTATCCATATGAAAGATTACTCTACCTCGAGAATTAAGAAGACGTTGGAGAATATAAAGTTAGACATATCGGGAAATGTTCACTTAGCACACCGGGGTACCTACCCAAATTGAAAAGTACACTGTTTCTATGTGCCGTGTTTACATTTGGCCTCATTTATGCAAAACCAAAACACCTAAAAGCATACATGTATAATCGTCCAAATCCATTGATGACAACCGATAATCGATAAACGATAAACGATATACGATAACCGCAAAAACGATAACCGATAAACGATATACGATAAACGATAACCGCAAAAACGACAATGAGTGTTCACAGTCAAAAACACCACGTTTGGCGGACCATTACAAAACAAGTGCCAGGTGGGGATGGTGGTGGAATTTTTTTTTGCTATATGTAATAATACACAATATAATATTTCAAAGGATGAAATGATCAAGGTAGATACAGAATATTTGAATGCATTTGCAGTTGCAAATTGAAACGTCCCCCTTTCTCCACCAACGCACACAACTAAAAGAGGAAGACCGTAGCTTTACAAAAGTGCTGCGCTAATTTTCTATTGCACTTTCTGTAAAAATAATCATTTGATGCACGCCTTTATTATTCGGCTAGGATGTATGGCCTTAGGTCCATAGAGTCTAGATTTCCGTGAAACATGCGTGATTCATTTTATCATATCTAAGATAGATATGTATCTTAAGTTGTAAGTAGGAGGTTGTGTGATATCCTACCGCAACAATGAAAAAAAGAGCCACGACAAAACAACGTTCTGTCTATTATCATTTTTCCAGAAATTATGCCATATTAATAAAACAGCATTTTCAGTTTTCACCGAAATCGATTGAAGTATATTCATTTAAGGGCTATTTTCTGTTCGGCAATGTCATTTTAAAAATTACGTCTTGGTCATATACGTCCAGTCGTTCGCGATGCGGCACGCAATTGTGTTGAAAAATCATTACGACGTAGTTTTAATGTGTTACATAAGAACACGTCATTTATCAGGTGGTCTAACGCGAATACAGTTGAGTTATCAAATCTTTTGCCAAACGTTCTGATATAAATTACTTCCTCAAAACTTGCATAAAGAACGAAATACGGAGCTTTTACGATGCCGCATTTAGGGTGGCATAGCTGACGTTTTCTACTAACGTCTATTAAATGTTTAAAAAAGACGCCAAACATTACTTCCGGCGGTCAATTTTGTAGAACCAAATTGCCAAAAAATAGGGCGTTAGAAAAGTGACGTCAAAATAACGTTTAAAGGACCAATCCTTGCAGAATGGGCCATGTCAGAAAAACGTATAAAGGCGTTTTAGGGAATACGAAAATAATCGTTTTACGGATCCGAATATTTTGACAACCCATTTTTCGTTCTTGTTTGATGGAAAACAATCCATTCAGCAATAGCAATCTATTAAATAGAGATTTCGTTTGCAGCAGCTTTCAATTGTCAAATCTTACACGTTTTTATCTCCTATTGTTAAGCTATCATCCGGAGTGTTAAGCAGCGAAAATCCGGGTGATTCTGAGATTTATGGTGGACATAAATCTGTGCTCTATAGACAAGCTCTCACCCGTAATGGCAACTCTCGTTGATATGAGCTCACTTTTGCGTGGAAACGTAATCGCAACGACTCGCTTTATTGTCTGAAAGTGAACCATTAGAATTCTGTAAGCACCTACAATGAAACATCACAATCGGCCATGAAGGGACATCCCAGCCGATAGTCACATTGTCTTACGAAGAACTATTTTATTTATTGAAAGTAGAAATATGTATTTGCAATTTCGAGTTTAAATGGATTAAACCTGGACGTAAAGAAATCAAAATTATTATATAATGTTATGTAATAAATATATATAATTATGTGGGTATGTGATAAACACATTTAACGGATATACAATCATAATATTTTATATAAGATAAAAAAAATGAGATGAAGAATAAATTCAATTTACACATGGATAATTAAAAACAGTTTTGTTTATTTTTTTTTTTACAGTTTTTTTTTTAATTTCTTAATGTAACTTGTTCAACATCCCTCAATTAATGATGGAGCACGTATATACAGTCATACCCGATGGATTAGACGATGGTTGGTATTTCGACCTCATACATATCATTGCACTCATCGTTTTACCAATCAGTTGTATTTGTTGCGTCGCTGTTTTAATTCTTATATTCATGGTTCAAACACCCAAAATCACCAGCGTCAAGCGGTTCTTTGACCGACCAATTGGAGAACGACTCGTGATTTATTTAGTGATTTGTAATTTACTTTACTGTATTTCGCATATTATGGATCATTCCTATATGATATCGGTCAGAGGGCATCCGCCTGATGAAGCATGCGCGGCATTTGCTTTCTTTCTCAATGAATTCGTAATCGCCCAGTCGCTCATTGTTGCTTTTACGGCCATCAATGCGTTTGTTATGGTCGTCAAAAATACCAAGATTCCATTGGGAAAATATGATTGTGGATTATTTATTGTAAGTTTGGGACTGCCGCTCATTTTCGGCATTCTTGGATTGAGCACTGGACATCTTGGACCTAGCGGATCTTGGTAAGTGGAATATATTCTTTATCGATTTCAAAAATCAAAAAGTGATGAAATAACTAAATTCGAAACATGGAATATACTTATACCACGAAAAACATAATTATGATCCATTAATTTGGATCACCGTTTAAAAGGCGCACACAGATGATGTTAAAATATGATTACAAGTAAGAATGCGAAGGCTTTTCTTAAATGGAATGAAATCTCTAAGTTCATTAGCAGCATGTAATTATGGTAAGCCGATCTTTGGAGAAACAAGTATGACTAATTTAACAAAAAGGGTAATTAATTTCAGAACGTTAATATAGTAATTGATCCTTACCATTAGATAAATCGCGTGTACATAGCAACCGAGAGAAGTTGAAACCTGTTGTCCGTTACGTATAAGATTGAATTTCAGAGAAAATCGCACTTAATAACCATATAGAAATTCTATATAATTGCTGGTGGTGTATAATAATAAATATAGAGCTATTTATAGTTAATCGCATATCGGGTGACTGACTCCGAAATGATGGTCACGACGCAACCGTACGTGAGACCGTCAATGTAATATGATTCTAAAATCCCTAGCGTATGAACTTTTGGCCTATGACATATTCACATTACCGACGGCACAATCTAGATGTTAAGTCAATATAGTCAGACATGTAAGTCAGTATACATTATATATGTATATATGATGAAGAATCAGTATATGTTATGATAAATTCTACATTGTTATTTTTTTCGGGAAAGGTGTTACGTTGACAACAGAACGAGATTGGGTCCGATATTAACGAACATCGTCGGCGTCGTGATGCTGGTCACGTTCACATTCAACGTCGTGTTTTATGGCGCTGTCTGGATGAAACTGAAACAGGTAAACCAGATAATCTCAATTATGATTCTTATCACCATGGTGATTTGTTTTACAGGAACATTTGCTGTAAATATTTTGGCACCTCCTAAATTTTGTTGCTGTGATGTTATTTTTTTTTGGCGTATTTCTATGTGTTGTGAGAATCAAAAGTGACCATATTCTGTCTATGAATTTTCAATTCGCGATCTAATTAATGCAATAAAATTTTTATCTTTTAGACTATTTTATTTTATATTTTTGCCATCAGCATCTTGCATTTAATTTGGTGACTTTAGAAGCCATCTAAATTAGTCGCATTTATGCTGTTCTTAATGAGATGCCAGACAAATGACCCAGCTCAACGAGATCAATAATAATTTCTTTTTTTACAGACAGCAAAGCGAGCCAGTAAGGAAGGTTCCTCCAAATACAACCAGAGCGCACGGGCAATGCTCCTTTTCGTCGCGATGTATCCATTTCAATGGTGGGCCTATGTTGTCTACTCTTGCTGGATGCTCGCCGAAGACCCACCTTTAATCAGCATAATATTTACTGTTTCCTTCTCGAATATGGGTGGAGTTTTCAACTTGATAACGTATATACTATTGCGGAGACAGAGACAGAATAAGATAAAGCAGAGTGGTTGTGACACAAAGACGTATATGTCAACGCGTAAAAGTGAGATCCTTGTCTGAATGATGATTGAGATGGTCAGTCATTAAGAGTTAATGAATGCTAAAATGTAGGGTAGATCATTTGATGGAGTTTGATGAAGACGGCCTTGTTTTTGAGGTAATTGTCTTGTATCATTACCACGAATAAGACACGTAATATAGCGTCCATATCAGATAGACTGCATGAGAAAACACATTACAGTTAATTAAAGAAGATATCCTCAATGCATTTTGCATAAACTAAATGTAACAGTGTTCATGTCAACTCAAGTTTGTAGAGCCTTCGCATGTTGAGCTTTTACAGAGCTCAATGAGAGAAAGTTTTCGCTTTCAAGAAAATGGCGAACACAAGTTTTTTTTTTTTCATGAAAACCATATTCTTTATTTTCGAAAATGCTTCTTTATTATTAATTAGTTTAGTTTTTAATATGTGTATCTTTATTATATTTTAAGAGTAACAGGTAAAAGCTTATCTACCCAAATAGTTATTATAATCATGACGCAAGTAAAAGCGCAAATACAAACTAAATCATTGTATTTCATAGGCTATTGAATGAATACTCTTCATAAAATTCACCTAATATTATTAATTTGATTAATGAGTCAATAACTTCTTGTAACATTGATTACTAATTAGAAATATCTTTTATTTACAGATTGTTTTTGATGATATATAATTGTTTCAAGATATGCTCTAATGATGAGTCTACTTCATCGTCTTAATACTACATAGTATTAACATAATGTGTTCTTTCATCGTTTTAGCATTTTTAAACCACATTTTGGTGACAATAAGTTGTATTTCGATAAGGCCGCGTTCCCGCAAAACAGGCAAAATGTGCTCGAATCCGGGTTGTTACGTACAACAAAGTCACTAACATTTTATTGCGCAGAATTCGAACGTTTGAATTGCGCGCTATTATTTTCAAGTGACATTTAGGATAAATCTCTCTTGCGCACATAATTATCTTTATATTTAGCTCGTGTTGTTGAAAGTTATCATGCAATATTCATATTCTGCATTGAGTAAGTCTATCTAGCACCCAGGTGCTGAAAAATGATCAAAAGATGCATACCCTAAACATCTTAAATTGAATGACCATGTACTAGTCCCTTTATATCTTGTATCAAAGCAAGCGGATAGATAGGGGACACGCACGAACTGTTGTGGATCTATGCTGTTACGACCCGTTCTGAAGCTCATCGAATCCCGAAGAAAACTAATATGTTTGTGGTGCGTTGTATCTATTTAATATATATACTTCTAGTTTCCCTTCAGATGTACAGCACGCAAAATGCAAGTTAAAAATATCATGTCATTTGCAAACCTGGTTATGCAGTTTATGATTTGAACAAAATATGGGCTATCGCAGAGTTATACAGTACCATGACTGTAGAGACTATAATCTGACAGCTTCCTGTTTTACTGCAGTGGATTATATATGATGAAGAGTCCATTCAGCGATGATTTATTCGACAAACCATACTTAAGTAATAAATATTTGTAATTAATCATTTGATTATATTTTCGGTCTCGTCTTCAACGCTTACATTTGAAAGAAGTGCATAAATGGATGAATGAATTACACGAGTATCTGGTATACAGTCGCGAGTGTCATGTCAGATGACTCGCGTTGATTTCAGGTCAAACATGACATATCGTGACTAATTTTCCTGTCATCTTGGCCATAGCGATCCTTTCCCTGTTTCCTTTTCAATCTCCTCTGGAATAATAATATCCATTTTGATCAAGAAGCCATCGGGTAAAATGCCTTTGTCAGATCGTGGAAATATGTATAAATGCTCTTTTCATTAACCATAACAGTCTTTAGAGTGTCTTTAGAATCCATAATTACAGGGATTGTTACCTTTTGTTTTTGATCAACAATAAGGATCCTTGGTTGACTAGTTACTTACCGGGTAATCAAAACAGGAAAAAGAGTCTCCATTACATCATGCAAATACATATAAGAAAATGGTCGAGATTCAGAGGCTATATGATAAGTTTATAGTGACTTTGACTGTAATTAGTTTGAAAGGAAAAGGGAAAAATGTTTTGAAGTAAATAATGAAGGGCATGTAGAGAACATCCGACTACAACTGAAAGTATGGATGAAAGATAAGTTTTTCTCTTAGATGTCATTCACTGTACATCGAACATTGTGATTACAAAAAAAATGTGATTACTTTCAAAAAAAATATGAAACTAGGTTCGAAACAAGTGTAGAGATTACGTAGATCTAAGTATGTTTTTTTTCTGTTTTTTTTTTTGTATGTGTTATTATTTCAAAATGAGAAAGAGGTGGCCCTCATTAACCGAAATTATAATAT
>LQRL01133862.1:8862-19221 GCA_001703475.1 Hydroides elegans | reverse complement strand
GATGTTTCTAGTTCGTGTTCCAATGAATTGACTCCGGTTCGTGCCGATCATTGTAGTATTCCAAACGGACCAATCCGTGTTCCGCCCACTAGTCACGTGAATAGTCGCGAGCCAATCAGTAAACAGCCAATAAGCTCCGCCTCTACACACCAAAATCAACGAAAACATTGTCCCTTAGTCAATGACGGTGCTTGCTATAGTAACCAGGATATGGTATTTCCGAATGAACCTAGCAGAGCAATGAGCACATCTGGTCCATCATATAATCAAACCTATGTAAATAGCAATTGTAATAGCAACAAAAACAGTTGTTCAGATACGCCAATCGCCAGTGACAACGAACCCCTTATGAGTCCGAAATCCCCTTCAGACTTCTCTTGGCCTCAAAATAAGGGCCACCCTAATCAAAAGACAACAAATGCCCCTGTGCATCAACCCGCAAAGTCCCGCATGCGACCCTTCGTCTCTCGTCACCATGGCGCTGGATCCAAACACAATACTAGTCATCACTCGCGCGGAAGCACCAGTCACCAGCCGTTGCTAAGCAGCTTCGGCGACGAAGAGGAATCGCTCAATGAGCCCTCTTTGAATACGTCATTTAGCGGGGGTTCAAGTAAGGACATTGATTCGGGTGCTGGTGGCCATGGTGCACACATGGAAGACCAAATGCAGCAGCCCAAAATGCATGTCATGTACAGCAGTGAAAAGGCGGAATGTGTCGTGCTATTGTGACGTCACACAGTAGGACTACGTCATTAGCTTGTGCTATCATTGTCAAATTGAGTTTATGTCCCCAATTGTACAAGTTTATTCATTTTCGGGAATTTCATTTGCCCACGAAATATATAAAATCGAATACAGATAGTGAAGACTGTTGCCACGTAATGTGTATTTGTCTTATAACGGATAACGTTATTTTTCACTAAAAAAGACTCAATCGATGCATGGTTCTTCACATGACATCAGATCTTATGTATATAAAATTAATGTTGCGATAGATTTTCAAAGTATTATAAATCATATCATAATTTTATGAAAGATAGTCATATATGTATGTTGAGCAAACACAATAGCGCAAAAGCTCTGGTTTTAAAAATGATAAAAAATGGTAATTTACATTGACATGCCGTGTGGCTTCAAAAGTTAACTGTTTCGACAAAAAAAAATGAAAGCCATAAGTTTCAGAAGAAAAACATGAAAGTGCCTTCAGAAGTTTGCACTTTTCGGGCAAATCATTTGCTTCTTTACATTATGTAGAATTTAGATGGTAAGCAAAAATAAAAGAGTTCTTGTTATGACTGATCAATTGTACACATGGTGCTAATTTTACTCTTGTGATTTGGAAGTGGCCAATGTTTTTGTTTTCAAATGATCTGTGTTATTACTTAAGATGTTTAGAAATCGTTGTGTTGTAAAAATATTTGTTCGATGATGCAATACACATTCATATCATTTGTTGTGTTCTTTGAGTAGTCTCTTGAAGTTTCTTAACCTGAATTGGCATTTTGAATGAAATTCAGCCTTTTGAATAGTTTTATTTTTTGCTTAGACCATTCCATAAATAGTCTTTACTTGAATCAGTATAACCTTATTTAAATATAATTCGTGTGATATCCTCCTTTCAATGTCAACACTGTTTTGGTTGCTTTAAACCGTAGCTTTAATTTATCCAGAGATATTGAACAAGGGTCCAATGAATGCATTCAATGATTCATAAATAATGCATATGTTATTGCTACTGATGCCATATCAATAAATAGTGATAAATTAAATGTAAATTCTGTGATTTCGTTCTGTTGTTCAAATGTATTTTAAAGTTTATTAATTATTGTTTATAGTTCTCATGTAAATTACTGTACATTTGTATATTCACACATTGAGAAACAATCGATCCTTTTTCATCATTTTTTTTGAAAACGAGTAATTCAATCCATTTTTTTAGAAATATTCTCGCCCCAAAGGTGTTATGAGGTTCTCGTTTAATTCAGCAAGAACGTATTCTGTAGGATTGCTGAATGTATTCTTTAGGAGAACATAGTAGTAGAGCTTCATAAATTAAACAAAAAAAAAGCGTTATTTGGTTATTTCTACCTTTTGAGTAAACTATCATACTTGATGAATTGCATGG
This sequence comes from Hydroides elegans, assembly GCA_001703475.1. NCBI lineage: Eukaryota > Metazoa > Annelida > Polychaeta > Sabellida > Serpulidae > Hydroides > Hydroides elegans. The sequence goes on along the minus strand of LQRL01133862.1, from coordinate 17,093 downwards.
TCATGAAAGAAAGCTATCAATACATTTATTAAATGTCTTAGAAATCAATTTTTCGTCAACTTATGCAAACACGAAAGGTGCTCGTTACAGATTCCACCATTAACAATTTACAGAAACCTTTGTGCTTTGTAAGTAGATGTAAATATATATGCATGCCATGTACAGTATAAAACCGTTATTGTGTTCAAAAAGTTATGTTGTTTTCATTCATTGTTTTGGAGTTCTTACCATGATTTTTTGTTAGCACAACCGTTAGGCGTTTTGTTCACATGTTCGTATTTTCTAAACTTTTTATGTTACTCCTTGCCACTCGAATCTTTGTAAGGTATCACCCTAATATTGTGTTCTTGTTCTAAGTTGTAAGTTGATGCATTTATATTTCATTTAGTTTCTACGAGATAAGCCTACTTTACTGTTATAAACTCTTACAAACCAGTTTTTACACCTATGCAAAATCTCATTAAATTGAAATAATTTGGAGATGAAACACCGGTTTCATAAAAGTGAATTTTATTCCTAATTTACTATGCACATTTTGGAATCTAAATATTTTTTTTTTCATCCCATAGAATGTTGATGAAATGCTTAATCGATCGAAATATATTTTTATATGAAGTGTTTTATAATTTCAGTGTATTTTTTCCACCTTTGAATAACCAATTTAGTTTAAGTTTACTCACTTGAAGAAAATTGAACATAACTTGAATTGTATTAATAGTATCTTTCATTATTAAATTTAATGAACTTTATTGTTATCTTAGGAGTTTGATGATTAGTTGTGTGTTCAATACTTCAATGATGTAAAGTGTTTTTCGTGTTACTCAAATGAGTAGGTAGAGAATGTTTTTTCGTTAAAACTTGATTATCAATTTATGCAGAACTCGTCAAAGTTTTCGTTATAAATGCATTTATTTTACAGAACTCATGATTTCATACATTCCATGTCAATATTTGATTGTAAAGTTGATAAAATAAAACTGATTAAAAAGTAGATAGGCTCTTTCTATGCTGTAAATCTGAATAACCGCACTTTGAAATGAAGGTCTTGAATATATACTAAATTGGTGAGGTGTCGGGCTTTTAATTTGATTGAAATGTTTACAAATAACAAATAAATGCAGGTGTAGAGCTATCACGAAACAATAGAATCTTAGCAAGCTCTATGCGCATTTTGACTGAATCGCTGCATCTGAATCTCTGCATCTGAATATCTTCAGAAAAAAAAACGATACATATGAACTAAATTAGATATATGTCTCCTGTTGGTGAAATTTCACAGCCCTAGAACAGACTAAGGCCGCTACTAGACAAGGTTGCACTAAATGGTATTGATTATAAATAACACAATAGAACTGATGTTTACTCGAATGTATTTATAATAACAAAATATATTACATAACGCAATTCAAATCCTTTATGGATATTATGCTCATGGAGCATAGACTATATCCAATATTATAATAAAACTCGTTTCCTTCAAATAACCTATACGTTTTTATCCACTATTCCCATGACGTGCATCTTCAACCGGCGTTGCAGATAGAACTATGTCGAACACCAAATGTGACTCACTTTTGAAAACTCTAATTAAACATTTTCCATCCCCATAAATAATTTGATAAACGTTCGATGACGTAATAAAAATACACTTTGCAGGTTAACATCACTTTAATAAACTCTTTCACGAAGTTTTTTTGGTGTCTTATCACAAAAATATTCTAAAAACTTCTTAGCCTGAAAATATCACCAGCAGGACATTAGATAAAGATGTATAAATATAATCCACGTAGAAGTCTAATTATTACCTAAATACATGTTAGACCCACCAGACAATCATACATACTCTAGCACTCTAAATACCTAAACTATCATCAATCTAAATAGTATCTATATAAATACATTTTTCTAGCTAAACATAGACTTATACAACAACTCTAAACAATGACCCAGCTAATCACAAAATTGCAAGGGTACATAGAAGAGTATACGAAACTAAATTATATACATGTACATTTGTTGTTTTTCTTGAAGTTCAAGTTTGTTTCGAAATAATATAACATGTAGAACATGACCTTCATCAAGCCCTGGCCACACGGAAAGCCGGTTTCACTGTTTTCCCAAACAAACCGTGTTTTTCAATACATTCGTAGATGGAACGCAAACTCGAGTTTTTAAATACGCAATGAGCGATATTTGGTTTCCTATAAATAATATACATGTATTTAAAACAGGGTTGGGTATAATATAAAAGCTCGAAAAAGCTTATCACATGGCCAGTCCCTTACATTGTTTATTGTTTTCTTAATAATGATATGCTAGTCCATGAGTTCCAACACCTATCATTAAATGTTATGCACAAATTAGGACAGTCCTTCAAATAACAAGTACATTTGTAGGTAAATAGAACCTTGATAAATTTAAAAGGATCATAAAATATAGTTGCTTTTGTATCAATTGCAGCGAGATGTTCGTGTTAAAAAAATCGAACACCCGTATCATTCATGGATTCTTACTCAATACTGGATAATCACTGAATCACTGGCTTGGCCTCTTACAAGGACTTATGTGTCGAAGGTAAGCCTTGGTCTAAGCTATCTCTAGGTCGAGGTTGGTAATAACTGCACGAGTATGGTGATTGATCATATCGAAGGCCAACTATATAGGCTACCGATACATTGTAATTAAGGATCATGGCAGAAGAATTGTTCTAGTAATAGTACAAGCGTTACAGTTTTTTTTAACATATGTGACAGGCCTATAAACTTAAAAAAAAAGATTATATAACAAATCTAATCCTCTAAATGGAGAGCACCAACGCGATAAGCACTATGAGCGTTTGATTAATTGCAAAAATGCAATAGCTACTGGCTAAACACTCAGTGTTACTAGCCTTATGGTAGTTGTTTAACGCCAACATTTCACAAACGGACCGATTTTTTCAAATATGATTTCGTTTAACATACTTTACAACAATAAAATTAAACCAAATATCAACTTTTTGTTGATGAACAATGAGGTATGTCAGAAAAGCACCATTTCCTCTACGGGAGAATGTTCGTTTGAGATTCCTTGAATTATTGAACAAATCACAGAAATATATATAGCACTATAGTAAAATAACACATTAGACTGTAACACAATACCCTAATGTTTACGAAATAATACGTTATATATAGATAACAGTTTGGCAAATAACAGCACTAATGCTTAGATTAACGCTTTACGTCAAATATTTTATTTTGATAATGAAAATAAAAATGGGAAGTTCGTTGTAGTTAACATCAAGTAACTTAAAAATACATTTGACTTTGATGTTAAGTAAGAGTCTAGATGTAGTAATTTTTTTGTGGGTTGAATCCAAAGTCATTTGATTCTGACTCTACATTTAAAATCAACATTTAAGTCCCGTGCTTGTTAAAAATAAAACCCAGACTATTTTTTAATTTGTTAGACTCTACTCTATGAACTTATATCGAACCTGCATAATCGCAGTATAGAATGAAATCAACAGTACTAGACCTATGTAGAAAACACTGTGTTCGTAGACGTCTGTATGTAATTGACAGGGGAGATATACATAATGCGTGGTAAACTAGAGCCCGAGGGTTCAAGATTCAATGTTCACTATAGTCCATAATTCAGTTTTCATGCCTTTGTTCATTGTTGACTAAACTAGCAGAAGCACTGAAACAATACAGAATAATATGTTTTGTTAAAAGCAAAACAGTACACCTCTAAGGCATTGACACCTCTAAGGCGATAATCAGGTCGCTCCTTACGATTTAATAAACGATGAAAAATAATTAAACATCAGAAGTGACAATGAAAATCCTCTAATCAGGGCCTGAAGCCTTATAAGTTTATTCATTTATTCTTATTCCGCGCAATACTATTTTTTACTTGGTCAAAATTACGCGGAAAATTTCACTCAAAGTTGTTTACCAACAAATCTGAATGATCCATGAAAATGCATCTACATGTATTTCGATCCAAGGAAAGATACTCATATCAAAAATATGCTTTTTACTCAATTTCAAACAATCTGTCCAATAACACTAGATTGCCTATCTCATATTTTGTAGAGTATATTATTTTTTTAAATGTTATTCATAAAGTATTACCCATCACCACTGCTTGAAGGAGCAGCTTGAATCCTTTGTATCCGGTCACCTTGGGAAGGTTCGAGCAATAACGACGTGTCTTCAGCACTACAAATTTGGTAAGTTCCATGTTTCATTTTCATGTAGGTACATGTAAATACATCGACATATTACGATAATATAATATAGCAGCGGTTTTATGATATCTTTTTTTACTCTGATGGGTGACAAACCAATTTCATTGTAGGATTAAATAAACAGATATGTATATTAACTGTAACATGTCGAAATAAATAATAGTTTTTGTTTTATTTCTTATTTCATTGTGAGCCAAAATACGAAAAGCGATATTATTTTCCAAAAAGTCTTTAATAATAACTAGCTCATTATTATCACTATTTAATATTTAATTTTCAAAGACCAACTGTCACCTATATTGCGGAGGGGCAGCAACAGATTCCCGACTACCAGGGTTGTAAAGTGGAGGACTAGGGATCGTTGTATGACTAGCACAGGCAGTATTCTGCAATGGTAAGCAAGATTTTGGCATTTGAACTTAATAAAGGCATTACATAAACCATTACGGCTCACTTGATTATATTTTGTCAAAGTTATTATAAGTTCCCCATCCAGGAATCGTTCCAACGTAAATGTAATGTCTAGATAATTACCTGATATTTTGGTATAACTTTCAAAAAACGAACGAGGAAAGCAGAGGAAGAAAGGAAATAAATATCGATTCATTTATTATAAATAGAAAGAGGAACGGATGGTAAAAACCTGAAAATAGGCGGCCTGAACGTGTTGTCGATTGTGATAAGGAGGAGGTTCTTTTGGCCAAACTTGCACTTCTTCATACGGTGGCAGTTGGAATATCTTTGCTGTAATATGCGATAGAAATATGCACTTTTATAAAATTATTTACAGTTTGTTTGTGTCTAAATGTAATAACTAAATATTATAAGGAAAACGGTAAAATACAAATTATTCTTATCTGTAAAAAGCTCTTACAAAATCTTGCGCTGACTAACTGAGCTTCGGTAGTTGTCTTTGATATGCGATCATTACGCAAAAAGTTTGAATAGATATTTTAATAAGATCGCTGCCTGGCCTTATTTAATTTAGAGATGCATTCAGCATAACTGTAAATGAATGCTGTGAAGAAATATTACTTATATTCGAAAATCAATTTACCTTACTATACTACAAACATAACATATGATGTTATGATCAATATGACATGTGTTTATAAATTTTCCGATTGGAATACCATATGCTCACTTACAGTATGTTTGAGCCTCGGGTTCAGCAGTAGTTTGTTCTTGGTCTGTCTCGTTCTCACGCGAGCGCGCTGCGTCACGCAAGCGTTTCTTCCACGTGCGATGGTGCAGATACCAACACGTGCCGATCAGGGCTAAAAGAATGCATGCCACCCAGAACCCTACAATCAATGCAAAGCGTGTAATATCCAGGCACTTGGTTTTATGGGGCTGCAAACTAATCAGGTTTGTAGAAAGTGAGCTGGAAGAACATTTACGAAATGGGTCTACTATGCGAAGCTATGTTTAGTGACGAACGCTGATTTAGGTCGAACCTTATTTGACTTATAACAGGGTTCGACATAGGGAAAAATTCATACTCGCCAAACTGGCGAGTGACTTCGATTCCATACTCGCCAAACAGATTTTGAACTCGCCAAATTGGCGAGTAACTTGATTTTGTACTCGCCAAATCCAACTTTGCATATATAACACAAAGGTTGCATTTAAGAATTGTTTGGTCTCTTTTGCAACTGGTTTCATTTAAAATGCATGCGAAGCTTCCACATTAGATAAATCAGAGCCTTCTGTTCTAAAACCTGAACTAAAATTACTACTTTCCTTAAAGGACCCCCATTTGCATCTTTACTAAGAACATTCATGGGAGTACCTATTTAAAAGTTGAAATATCATTGTTGGTAATTTTTTACATTATAAGGGCCCTATTTTACGAATATCTAAACTCTAAAACTTCAGCGGAAGTGTGGACGATCAATTAATTGCATACTTCAAATGTGAGCGCCAAAGGCGCGAGTTTGGAAAATTCAAAACAAAGAAAATCATAGCTAAATCATACAATATATACCGCAACAATAATGATTTTTTTCGAGATCACCTTGCGGTTTCAACGAGTCGGAAGAAAGTGACTGAAATCATATTCCACATAAATTGTTTCAATATCAAAGACGATGTAGTAAGAGGCTTCGCTTGGTCAAAAGTAATAAACGTTTAATTATTGTTTGTAATGACTGGACATACTCAATGTTTTTTGTGCAATACATATTTGTATATTGAGCCAGTTTGTCAAAGTTTTAAGATCGTGAAGTATAGATGCTGTTTTAACGTCGCCATATTTATACTTACACTGCGAGCGCCGTAGGCGCGAGCGAATTTTTCGTCGATATTTAAAGATTATTTGATTTAAACGATATTTGGAAAATGTATGATTGGTATAAATATCTAAGTGCATATCTAAATTTGGCGAGTAACTTTTATTTCTTACTCGCCAAAATGTTTCAGCCCAAATTTCATACTCGACATTTTGGCGAGTGACTTTCAGGTCGTACTCGCCAAATGATTTTTTCACTCGCCATGTCGAGTTGGCGAGTGCTTATGTCGAACCCTGTTATAAGATAAGAAATAGGGTGTGTAATATGTAGTTACGTTCCAAATTGCATTCAAATACTTTTTTTTAATGAGAATGTCTCAAAGCTCACTAAAAAACCACACTAATTGTATTAAGCATACGATTAGTCGACAAATAGAAGTATTAAATACCATAGCAGTATCAATAAAAAATCGATCCATAGCGAGCGCCTATAAATGCTAAGATATAGCATTTGCTTATTACTAAGATTTACTTATGGTTACTATGTGAAAATCGCATGAGTTTTGAAAAAAAAATCATACTCACACCAGAGTTCATAATAGTAAGTGCAGCATCTACCATGTCCGCAACAATGACCTCTTTCACAGTAATATCCTTCCAAACAAAACTTCGTGGCCTGCAAATACAGGTTCACAAATCGTATAGTTTTTATCTGATTTTCTGATTTCAGTGGAACTTAATTGGACCTTGTAAAATACTATTTTCATTAGCGTATACAATACATTAACTTCAACTGGTTATAAATCACACCGTTTAACATTAGCGGTCGCCCACGCGACTTAATGCATGACGTTAAAACTTTGATTTTACGGGTTTTTTTTCGCTCACGCCTCCGGCGCTCGCTCATATTTTCGTAGATATTAGTAGTTTTGAAATGAAGCAAAAGTTTCGTTTTGTTTATGCGAGTGTCGTTGAATATTGCAACGGCTAAAATTGGTTTAAGTATTATCCTATCATTGGGTGCAGTCCTCCATCATAATATACGCATTCGATATACTAAGGACCCATGAAGGACCCAGTAAGGGGTCTGATGATTATGAGGATGGAAGTTTGATGTACATGTAGTGTGTTCCGAGAATAGTCATGGGTAGCATTTGGTTGTATGTTAGGCAAAAAAGGGTATTGGATTAGATAAGAGTCAAAACGGATGGTTACACTGCTTCGAAACTCGAAATTCCAAATGTTTATGTACATGTTGAACAAAAACAAAGTCACTTGTAACGATGTATACAGTATAGTCACAAAAATATTAGATAAGACATCACATTCTATAAATCTATAATCTAAATCATTTATGGCAAAATGGAGGATATTCATACAACATATTATTTAAAGCGCAATCTATTTGTCATTACCTTCAAATTAGATTTTTTTTTTTTTAATTTTTATTTGCTTTTATCTTAATTATCGACGAGGACAAACATTACAAGGAAGTATTTGTGAAACACGAACAGGCCCCAACCGCCCCCAAACTCGAAGGGGTATGGGTTTTTGTAGATTTAAAATATATTTCCTATCAAAACCGCTATTTTTGGCCAATTTGACCACTTCCTGTCCGAAATGGTCAAAAGGCACATCTACGGACCAAGACCTTTCATTTGAGCCTATAAACAAGTCTCTAAGACGTTCCGTTCAAAAGTTCTAGCCCGTACAAGCTCAAGTCTTGGAAAACCGCTATTTTGGGCTATTTTGGCCGATTTGACA
>LQRL01133854.1:27228-41171 GCA_001703475.1 Hydroides elegans | reverse complement strand
GATCCTTTATCAGAGGATAAAGCACGATACTTGGTCGGATTTCTATTAGAATATAATCTTTAGATAAACATATAAAACTAACAGGTAGTTTTTAGAGGTAGTTCCATAATTTAATGTTCCCGTGCAAACGGACATAGACATGGTAATCAGTTAGTGAGTCACCGCAACCAGTTTATGGGTCACTTACTTTTTGTCATAGAAATAGCATTTATAAACGTTTCTTTACATACCCAAAAACGTTAACACTAAGGTATGTTCATGATTTCATTTGTTACATAAAAAAGTATATTTCATGTTTTTTCTATTTAAATAGTGAGTGACCCAAAAACTGATCAAGACTCTAGGTGCACACTCTAGGAAGAGAGAAAGAGAGAGAGAGAGAGCGTCCGCCTTAGTTATTTAAAAATAATTTACTTAAATCCCATTTATGTAACTTTCTTCTACTTGAACATTGATCCTCTTTATCAAAACTCTAAATTGAATTATTGAATTATTGAAAGTTATGCTTTCGGAATATAAGAACATGAAACGCTGCCATCATGAGCCATTACATTACTGTAACTGTAAGACCCGTCAAAACGCAAAAGAGCGCATTCCTGTACTCGGCATTTTACTCAGCCAAGCAAGCCCCATTACTCATGAGCAAGACCTCACATGAGGTATCGATCAGTGTTGCTTGTGTTGCGCCGCATATTGCACTAATAATGCTCCGAATCGAGCAGTTTTTGGCTGCTGCGATTTCTTGCTCAGTCCCTTAGCTGACTCAGGATCGATACGGGTTTCTCTGATGACTAAGGGAGAGAGTCATTAGCATAGCAAAACAGGCAGGCAGTTCATATCAAATATGGCGGTGGCTTGTAATGTTTTCACGTTAAGGACAATGGATACAGTTTTCACAATATTCTTAAGTTTTGGGCTTTTACAGGAATATTTAGCCCACGAAGTTAAAGGTAAGCTTCATTATTCTTTTATAGAATGAATGGACGTATCAAACTATCATGGTATTGCAAAATGAAGATTAGTATATTTTATTATAGTATTGTTGTTATAATCAGAGCTAATCAAATGCAGCATAGTAGTGAACAATAACATAATTACTAAGATTTTATTTGTCAATGAATAGCCTACAATTATTTTGTATAAAATGGACAACAAATCCTGGAGAGAAAGAATCTATTTTTTACATCTGCTCATCTTTTTTTTTTAGAATATTGTAATGCCGACCATTTTAGAGTTGAATGTCAACATAATGAAGTTATAGTAATCCACAGTGCCGCTTATGGTAGAATGAAAATTGGGAAATGCATAGCTGAAGACCTTGGTAATTTGGGATGTTCTGGAGATGCTTTGAAGTATCTAGACCAGAAATGTTCGGGCCGTAATGATTGCGAGTTGGTTGTTGGCAAAAACGACATTCCAGTTGTGAGCACATGTCCAAGCTATTTCGTACAATATCTAGAAGCATCGTTTGTATGTGTAACGGGTACGTGTCCATACCTAATAATGTACATAAACTTGTAAGAGTCAAGAATCATAATGAAATTGAATTGCAACGGTTTAAATACAATTTATAAAATAAAAAACATGCACAATAAAAAGAGATATGATGCCTTTATTTCATTCCTTAACTCGAAATACAAGCTTAATTCATACTCACCTTTTTGTTTTGTTTTATAGTTTTACAGTTTCAATGTACCGAAAGACTCGTTAGCTTAAATCAAGATGTCATAATATCCAGCGATACACTAGCCAACTGTGGTGCGTCTGGAATAGTTTTTGATGCGAAGCCAGGACAGCGATTCAATATTTCCGCGCGATCTCGTCAAATTCAGCGGCAATATGCAGTGGTCGTCACAGAGAGGCTCATGTTATGGTATCCAATGGAAATAGCATTGAAATACGTCCGAGTAATGGAGCGAGTGATGGCGCTTTTCTCCTACATATAAAAGGTAACGCGACATCGTATTTTAACAATAATTATAGTCCTAGCTAATACTCAATACACATAACTTGCTCCAATAACATACACGTACAGGTAGACTATATTTAGTACTTAAATGTGGCAAAATCGGTAGTGTTATTCAGAATTGTATGATTTTAAACGTTACACTATAAAACAATGAATAATTAATTAATTCTACATCTGTAAATTTCGGCCCGTATATATCCCTTTTAGTTCTGGGCTGTGGCGATGTATCCGCCCCTGTCGGCGGATGGGTAGAGAGAGAAGGTGACACCGTATCCATGGGTTGCCACTCGGGCAAGCATACATGGACGCTTCAATGTGACGGGAATACATGGCAAGGAGTTTCGGGTCAATGTGGAACAGGTATCGTTTTAAAAAAGATGAGTTCATGTATGCCTTGCGCCTTTAGATTTTTGAAAAATGCCAGCTTGAAAAATTATAACATTTGTGTTAATCGCTTTGTCGCATGGCTGACGACTCTTTCTCACCAAAAGCAGGGGCATATGTTTATACTGTATATTAGAATCTTACTAAACAGTTCGAATGAACAAATATTAACATATGTGATATATTAGAAAGTGAAAAATAGTTAAACATCCCTAAATTACATATTTTAATGTGTTAAATGGTGTTTTATGATCAGTAATTATTTTTCCTTTTAGATATTGCACTGCACGTGTCCGAACCAGACATAAGAACTGAAGAACTGATGGGTCTGTCTCCCGGTAAGAATTCCAAAATATGTGTGACTGTATTTGTCTATAAAATATCTAATTTCTTGTTATATTTTATATAATGTTGCTTAAGAAGAGTTATTATAAACGCCTAAGGACCTGATCGTAGCGGGAGTGACGAGGAGCGAAAAGGATGATTATTCTTCTATGATTTTCGAACTTAATCAATTTGTATATGAAATCCTAAAATTCGTCCTTAAAAGGATATATAGGGCAAAAATCGCGTTCAGTGTGGCTAGGTCAGTGTGGCTAGGTCCTACATGAAAGTGACATTTTCACAAAAAAAGATGAAGTTGAATTGTTTTATATCATGATGCATATAAACTGTTTATGAAGCTTTAATTTGTTTGTATATGTATCAATAATTATTATTTGAAGGGCACCCCACGACACATTTTTCAAAAACGTGTTAAATCAACTTAAAACAACTTTACAAAGACGAACAATAACAAAAAACACCTTTTCGAACATTAAAATTTTGCAAAAAGGTGTTCATTTTTTCCAAGCCAGCTGAGCTGTTCCTCCTTTTCTAGCCAGCTTGGAGCAGAAAAGGAACACCTTTGGAAAAAATTGAACTGTTGAATATAACTATATTACCTATTTTAATAACAAATAACATGTTATAAGACATTTGCAAGCAATTACTATCAACTTGCAATCAATTATTCTCATTAGATATCATACAATAAAGAAATTATCAAAAAGGTGTTCCTCAAACTGCTAAAATCTCCAAGGTAGAACGAATTTCCTCAAAATCTCCAAGCCAGCTGGGATTTGCTGGGGAACAGCTTTTGTGAGGAACAGCTCGTGGGGTACTCTTCTTATTTGAATCAAAATAATTATGACATCTATAGAGTCTGCTCCTGTTTTTTTTTAATATTTAATTATATGTTTTAGGAATTCTTGTGTTTGCGGTTTGCTCAGTGATCATATTTCTCTCTGCTGTTATCTTCACTTTGGGTGTATGCATTCATGTCAAAAGGTAGGGTAGTGGGATTTCGTAAGAATATGATCTATCTTTGTATAGTGCTCATACCTCTCCTCGGAATTTGGTAATAAGCTAGAGTAAACTACAGACACGGATAATATATCGTTGGCAATCTTTTTGTCATTTTGCTGTCGATCGAAGCAGTTTTTCTACGGGAAAATAATTCATTGTACAGCATTAGACAAACTGTTCATTTTGTTAAGGTTTACAATATCATATATGCTACAAAGATTGAAATAAGAAATAAACTCCGATGTGTGTTTTTGTCAAACATGTTAATTATCAACCTTGATAAATATTTTACTATTGTAGCAATTACATTCATTATATCAACAGATCTCCAAAACCAGGTTCAGACCAGACAAAGCAGGTTATATACGAAGATCAACGTCATTTTCTCACAATGCATCCAGGAAACTACAGCGCACAAACCGGAACCAGCTGATGAATATCAACCGCTGATGTGCGTTAAATCATCATGTGGAAATTACATTATTCGGAACAGAAATATTGACAGTGGAACACAGTAGAATCAATTCTTTTCTTTCGTTATGGTGATATCAGTCGTAAAAATAACTGTTATCCGACAGATATCGTTGAGAAATTGTGAAATGTTGAATGCGACATTATGCGACTTGCGCAATTTGGTGTTCAGAGATAACTTCCAAAAATGAAACTTACAAATGAATCGTTAATAACGTTTGCATCTAGATTTTACCTGGTGATCAAGAGGATGGTTTCAGAGAACATGATGATTTATTTATGATAATATAATGTTTTTTGTTGTGATTCAATCTTTTCAATGATTGAATATAGGGATAAAACACGTCTGTGACTTTGTATACCGTATTTAGAGCGAAGCAAAAATGTTAACAATACTGACGCCTCTGGCGTTCGTTTTATTTATATTTTTCCTCACGTTATAATGTTAATTATCAAATTATGTGTATAATGTTTCCAATATCAATAAAATCATATTTGTCATATATACTATTATTTTTTGTAAACTATTATATCAAATACTATCAATATCACATAATAACATACACGTGTTGCCATTAAAATGTTTCTTTATTTGAACCTGCATGTTATTTACACAATGTCTTAATGAATAAATACAAATTAGGTAGCAACAATTTATATGCTTTCCTATATATTTATACGTAACCTCAACCAAATACTGCTATATTAGTGTAGTTGAACTTATTAGATATCGCATATCAGAGGGTGGCTAGGGGAGGGGGATCACTGATATATATAATTAAGGACAAAAGTTCTGCACCTACATGTAACTGTAAAAAATCATATAAAAACAAATAGTGGACGGATTTTATTTTAATTTTCACACAAGATGAACTTATATGTTTACAATGCTCTCACCAAATTACATGTTCTTGTAATAGATAACTTTGTCATAAATAGACATAATATCACACACTCCTGCATTTTCCGATTTCCAGTTTCTAACTCATGATTGCTTGACGCTTGTATGGGTTCACATACGTCGATCAGTGTGTCTATAGGAGTGTTCACACAAAACAATATCCTAATTTTTTGCGTGAACAGAGGGGGTAAATTGCTATGTTTTTATACAAATGTGGATTTGGAAAATATCTGGTTTCGTGCTATTTTCCGAGCTTTTTTGTTTGCGTGAACACGGCCTATACGTGATCAGTTTGTTGATCTGAGACTGAGGTATGCGAACCATCAATCTGCTGGATGCAGGGTGTTATGATATCGCGCTCCCGGTCTTCGGTTGACCCGCTGTCGTGCGTCATTTTGGAATCATTTTGGTACATTAGAATGGTGATCGTCGCTAAACACGACATCGTTTCATCTTTTATTAGAACAGAATGCTCCGGTGTGGTTTAAGACCCGTTGGAGCTGTAAGCGCTGTTTTCGGTTATCACGTACGGGACCAACGACGCCTCTTCGTAACCAAATTTAATTTTCGCGCAAACGTTGTAAAACAGTGGCGGCGCCTATCCTCGGACTATGCCGGCCATGAATTGTTCCTGCTGGAAGTTTGACAATTCCAAACCTATTTTCAATGTGTGTGGGGCGAATTTCGCGATCCTGATTAGATGTCATTACTCACGGCCTACCGGAATATGGACGATCGCGGGTAGGTCTGGCTTTTTCTAAACGTCTTCAGAAACGTTCAACTAAGGTCCGATGGACGTTAAAATGCCTTGTAACAGCATTGGGTAAGGCCCCACCCATAAGCATGCATATAGCTAGTACCCTTTCGACTTCGGAAAATCGTGGGATCTTTAATCTTAGGTCGCCATCATTTTTTTCTTGACTTGACCTTTCCCTTTGCTATACAGCGACATGATTTTCGCCGCCATAGACAAAGTGTATATGACAACAGGGCCATGAAAAGTACATATCACATTTGATCGAGTGTTGACACTTTGATACAGAGTATTGACAAATAAATAAATTGTACGGTTGTTAACACTCTGTTAAATAAACTTGCAAAATTTCAGAAAAATTGGGTTGATCCAAATGGATTTATTTAAAGAATAAAAAACGAATAAATGGTGCATCTTTTTTGTCCTTAAGTATAGGAGAATACAAGTTCGGATGTGAACAGTAGAAAAGGGTATAGCACTGGGATCGGGATAGCAAAGGATTTCGAGCCCCGAGGGTATCTTGGACGAGGAATCATTTGCCCGCAAGCAGAAGTAGGGAGGGAATGTGACAGAAATTGGAACACGGATGAAAGGGATAATGGGAATTCGATTTATATGCTATTGGACACGGGTTTCGGATGAAAGTGCTTGGTGTTTCAGTCTACGTGTCTATACCATTCGAGGACAAACGATGCCATGTACCTTAAATAATTTTACAGATAATGATTTGTTTCCATAGATAAAAAATGCTCATATGTAGGCCGTATAGCTCAGTTGGTTAGAGCGTCGTGCTAATAACGCGAATGTCGTGGGTTCGAGCCCCACTATGGCCAATACATTTTACAGCCTTGACAAATAAATGCTTCCAATGTTCTTTTGAATGTTTTATTATCTGTTCATGCTCATTTTTGTCACACCGTCAAACGATTTCAAATGTAAGATAACATCAAATCGCTGTTTTTGAATATGTCAAGGACGCGACGTTTACGTTGTAAATCTGGAAATAAGTGGCGATGTCACAATAATTGTCACGTCGAGACGTTGTCTTATAACGACGTTATTGTGACTAGTCTCAAGACATGTTATAAACATATGCTTGGTAGAGTCTGACAACTTAGTAAAGCGACGTTCAAAACGTTAATGTATAAACAAATCGACTCATTAACGGAGCGCCAAGGCGCGAAGTTAACGTTTGGTATAAACCAGGAGTACCCAGCGATTTATTCGGTGAAATATCTATTCTGCTGGGAAATCTTCCTTGCTGGCAATTTCACAGAACAGAACAAATATGAAAATTCCCTTTTTGTTTTGTTTCAAGAAATATGGTCCATAAACTGGAGTTATTAAACAAAATTAGCTGTGTTTTGAATGAATTAGGGCTTAAACATGGGAATATACTGTTATTTTAGAGCTTTCAGAGGGATATCAAACGTCGAGGAGTATCTTTTCTTGCTGGCAAGGTTTTGCTGGCAACGATTTTTCGGGCCCTCCTAGCTGGCAAACAAAGAATAAAGTTTTAAATTAAATGAATAATATTTCGTCAATTTAGACTGCAAGTGAATTCGTTTCATACCGAAATAAGTAATATTAAACCAACTTCTGAAAATCGTTCGTTGTGTACTCCTGATAAACGTCAAGACGACAAAAAGGTACATTGCATTGACGAATGTAAATTAACGTCGTCAATTCTAAATTTTCAACTCAGCAAAGCAACTTCCTGACAACGTCATCTTGGCGTAACTACCTCTCGTCTAAATATTTGTACTCTGGAATAATGTGGAGGAAAATTTACTCGGCGGTATTTTTGATTGCTCGTACATTTTTATTAAGATACTAGATAATGTTAGGCATAAATATCATATATGGATATATTGAAGGGAAAATATATGTAAGTATTTGAACTATCATTTCATAATTTGCAATCGATCGGAAACTAAATTTTCTTTTCTTTTTTTTTTTTTTGTTTGGACCGGTAGAATTCTATTCTCAATGCTCTTGGACAATATGTGTTTTCAGGAGGTTGGTCTTTAAATGGTGTCCCATACCGCTTCGCAAGGGTCGTCATAGGTACGTCGCATTCGGAATTGATGTTGAGAGGACGACCTACATTGAGCCCATATCAAAGTTTTCCAGTGTGCTTTTACGTCCCGGCGTCTGAATAACGTAATTCTTACGTCCGGGTCGGACGCAACGTTTTTACGTCTGCAACGAATAATGACGTCCAGAAAATTTTAATATGGGCCCAAAATAGGGCGACCGCTCAATGTCATGTCCGAATGCGACGTACTATGAACAACCCTTGTTGGGCGGGTATTGACGTCAGTGTCATTGCGTTTAAAATACAACGTCTTTACAGCGGTATTAGCACCGCATTTATAACATGTACGTACAACGTCCGGTAGACGAAGTACCCCGGACATGTAAATATGTCACGCCATGAAAATGTCTTTTCACGATATTGGTAAAACGTATATTTGAACATTTTAGCGATGTCCTAATAGGACGTTTTGATTTTCATATATATTTTCTTGTCGTCAGTCAGTTCCATATTCGATTATGAATTTAGCCTGAAATCCACATTAGCTGTGTTTTTAAAATTAAAAAAATAAAATGACAATAATGCACTTTATAACATTACAACAACAGGCGTTTCAGGAACACTCATGCCCTAATGCCTAGCTTTTCTTTGAAATCACTATACTCAGTGATCAGCGAGCCGTATCGATCAGTGTTGCTTGTGTTGCGCCGCCTATTGCACTCACAAAGGCTCCAAAGCGAGCAGTTTGTGGCTGCTGCAATTTCTTGCTCAGACCCCTGACTCAGGATCGATAAGGCTTTCTCTGATGACTAAGGGAGAGAGAGTCATTAGCATAACAGAGGAAAACGGCAAATCACAACAAATATGGCGGTTGCTTGTATTGTTGGTGGATTGGTAACAATGGATTCATTTCATTTTATTTTGGTAATTTATTTGTCAATATTGAAGGGATATTTTGCTGATACAATGCAAGGTTAGGAAATTATACTGTTGTATTTTGTTTTACTTTATGTAACGAATATTAAGACCGCTTTTGCAATTCAGTTTTTCTTTTGTTTAATATGAAAGGGTAAAGCTTTAGCAATGGGTTGTTCTCAATGCATTCTACATTATTTCGTCAAAATATAAATTGATTTTGAATTTAATCTTGTTTCAGACTTAGTTTCACCCGTATTAAAAGTTATGTTCATATATCATATACAGAGTACTGTGCCGGTGAAAGGTTCCGAGCGTCATGTCCAGGCAACCAGGTTGTTGTAATGGGAAATGCCAAGTATGGAAGGATGAAAATAGGAAAATGCATAGATGAAGATTTTGGCCATCTCGGTTGCTACGCCGATGTACTACATAATTTGGATAAGGTTTGCTCTGGTACCAAAAGCTGCGAGTTAGTGGTCATTGAAGTAAATGCATCTAGTACCACATGCCCAAAACATTTCATGAAGTATCTCGAGGCGACTTTTACTTGCACGGAAGGTAGGACTATGTATATTATTTCGGAGTGTGATTTTATCTTGTACATAAAATTCACATATAGATTTTAAAATAATAATTTACGTAATAGAAAACATGCATCCATATACAAGATATATGGAGGGAAAAATAGTGGGGGAACATCCAATACTGAGCTTTGGGATAACTCGATGAATTCATGTAAGAAAGGGAAGGTTTGTAAAAATGTTTGTAATAAAACGGCACATGGGTATAAGCCATTATATCAGGCAGAATTCTGTATACCTCTGCGAATTTCGAACTGTGCCTGTCAATTATCGTATTTGCCTGTTGTAGTGTTACCCTTTACCTGTGATGGACAAGTCATCCCACTTAACAACGATGCCATAATATCCAGTGAAACATTAAAAACATGCGGCTCATCTGGTGTACTGTTGAAGTCAAAGCCAGGGCAAAGACTGAATATTTCAGCACAATATTTCGACTGGGATGAATCGAGTACAGGGAATTGTCAAAGAAAATATGGTACAATTCGAGATTCCATCTCTTCTAATTCCGCGTCAATATGCAGCGGTAATCGAAGGGAGGGGCATGTCATGGTATCAAATGGAAATAGTGTTGAAATACGCTCCAGTAATGGTGTAAATGATGGACGTTTTCTGCTGCATCTAAAAGGTACATTCAGGCGGTGATATACTTTTATTAAGTTATATAATGAACAAATAATACAAATAATGACTAAATAATATATGTTATTAATATGTTATGTAAATATTAAATTAAATCTCCAAGCCAGCTGAAAATTCATGGATAACACCATTTTAGTGGAACACCGCGTGAGGTGCTCTTTTATAGTCATAGCGATAGGCACTCATATAAGCCTTTATCGTTTAGCGTATATCGTTTATACGTGTATCGTTTATCATGCAATAATAGGTAAGCAACGGTGACTGTATGAAACAAATGTATTACTAAAATGTCGCTCGATATACAATGCTATACGTGTACATTGTATATCCGTTTAGTTCTTGGATGTGGCGATATCTCAGCCCCTATTGGCGGATGGGTGGAGAGAGAAGGCGATATCATATCCATGGGCTGCCACTCGGGCAAACATACCTGGACGCTTCGATGTGAAGGGAATTCATGGCAAGGGGTTTCTGGTCAATGTGGAACAGGTGAATTTTCCTTTATCGAAATGTACGTGATTAAAACAGCGTTGTTTAAGTCATGCGTAAATAGGCTTTTATATATTTATATGGTGGTGTGGATCAACAGCAATTTTTTTTAATCAATAAATAATTAGAGGCGAACGGCGTGTGCGCGCCGGGCTTTCTAAAATTCTATATTGCCAGTATTTGTATATCGCACCTATCGGAAACATTTCTAATACTTGAAACGATTGACGGTATATTTTATATGCATATGTTTCATATCGAATGCATTTTGCTTCAGACATTGCAATGCATGTTGCTGAACCAGAAAGTATCGAAGAGGAATTGATGGGATTATCCCCGGGTAAGATATCAAAATAAAGGAAAATATGTTTATGCTATATTTCACTCTTCTGATATTTTTTGAAAATATATGCTACAAGTGTATATGATCGAACCGAACTTTTGTGATTTGCGGTAAAAATCGAATGAAATATCATAAAGTTACTTAAAACATCTACATGTAATATTATTCCAATAGTGTAACACCAATTCTGTTTAAGGTATTCTCGTATTCGCGGTTTGCTCAGTTCTGATATTTCTGTCCGCTGTTATCTTCACTTTGGGTGTTTGCATTCATGTCAAACGGTAAGTGGCAACAGAGACTATATTAGTTTCGCTAAAAAAACTGTGACACCAAAATTCGGAAAAAACATATAATTGTTAATCTTAATAAAGTAAACTGATTTTAACAAAATACGTTTATCTACAGGTCGCCTTTACCCGGACAGGAGCAGACAAAGCAAGTCTTATACGAAGATCAACGTCATTTCCTCACAATGCACCCAGGCAACTACGGCGCTCAGACCGGAACCATGCCATTGAATATCAACCGTTGATGTGTACCACAAAACAGTTAGGAAAGACTCGTGAAAAATGTTAACATTTTTTATCCTTCAAAGCCGAGATGTGACAATTGACAATAGAGTCCATACCGGTACGGTACGTTTGTCGACCGACGCCGAGACGCAAATGAACGTGCACTGTGACCTTCTCAGTACAAAGATTCCATGCACCGTGAGGAAATCAAGATTCGATGTATAATCGTTCCAAGTGTAATGTTGTG
Organism: Hydroides elegans; assembly: GCA_001703475.1. NCBI lineage: Eukaryota > Metazoa > Annelida > Polychaeta > Sabellida > Serpulidae > Hydroides > Hydroides elegans. The sequence continues at coordinate 29,575 of LQRL01133854.1, read as the reverse complement.
TATTAATCTATCCATATTTCCTAGTGTTTTTGGCGTAAATACGAGCTTCAAGTAGTTAGTGCTGTATGATATTGCTTCTCATTTATACATCTTAATCGATTTCGGTAATAAAAACGCTCATTTAGGATTTGAAGAATATTTGTTTTCAACAAATATATTTTATTTATAACTTTTGCTATACGCCGTTCAAAATATTCGTTTTAAAATACCTGATTGAAAATTCGGTTCTAAAACCAAACCAAATGATTTACATATTTATTGAGCTCTAATAAACACGTAACGTGAATATTTCTTGCTCATGATTGAAAATGATAGTTAAGATAGTATCTACCAAAGAAATAAAAATATGAAAATGTCAAGTATTATCCGCAAAGGTCCGCACAAAATAAAACCGCTATAGACCCCAACGAATTAAAAACAATTAAACAAATCCTTTAACAGGGGTTTACCTAGAACATTTAGAAGGGCGCAAAATGGCGCTCTCACTCAAATTTAAGGGCGCGATTTCACAACATATGGGCGCCATGTTTATGAACGCAAATTTCTCTCGTCTTAACTTACATGTAAAGCTACCGTAGTAGTTTGCTACCGTGATTCCTGAAATATATTATTTTCTTTCAAATCATGTAAATGATTTATAGCAAGCGCTTTCGGTGATACTGCATGCCTATATGATTGATATGATGCAATAGGTCGTAGTCATATTTAGGAATCAATAAAACAGTTGAAAATAATTTCCAGATTTCATACTGGCTCGAGCGGGACAGTAACGTCAGAAAGTAACTGGCTCGGCGCGAACACTGATTAACATGATTTGAAAGAAAGTAAAGTATCACAGGAAGAATTGAATCACGGTAGCAAACTTCTTTAATTTCAAGAATTCATAATGACCGCTTGCTCAAATAAAGTCCTAAAAATAACAATTTTAATGGGAAAATCAAAATCCAAATGTTTTGTAAAAAAATATCCGAAGAAAAAAACAACCAGAACATATTCCATTTTACACGATTTATCTCTTATAGCTTCGATGCATATATTAGTCAAAGGCAATCATTAAAATGATTATTAAGGTTCTATTGACGCATCGGTTTATATTTTATGGCGCCATCGGGTGCCCTAACTTTTGAATCAGGGCTATTTTCAAAGTTAGGGCGCCTATAGCGCCTGGCACCCTCATACAAAAGCCCCTTTTTTAATATAATAACGGTTTGAAAACAAATATTTTAGCGCTTTGCAATTAGATGATGTGCATGCACACAGGCATATAAACAAATACATATCCGGTTGAACTTGAAAAAGAATGGCCCTGTGTTTCACAACTCCACTATTCATGCTCTTCCCAGGCGCGGATTTACCATATAAATCACCCGGCGCACGCCCCCTGTTCGCCCTTATATGTAAGACAAAAAAAATAGATTTGCGCCCCCGGTTCAGCCCGATAATTTATACAGTTGCGCCCCCAGGTTCAATATTTTCTGGATCCGCGCCTGCTTCCTATGTCCGAAAAAGGAGCCAATCCATCAAAAATAACGAATACGGAAATATGGCGCGAGAAACATAGCATGATGGAGACACAAAGTTAAAACGACGAACGGGCAGACAATTGAGGGCCGGGGACTCAAATTGTGGACTAGCTTTAATCCTAAAGATCTCAAACCGAGTCTCTACATACTTATCAATGTGAAAGGAAGACATTGTCATATGTTTCACAAATATGCACTGACTTATTATTTTATTTGATCATGCTCATTAATAAACGAACAGGGCCGTATAGCTCAGTCGGTTTGAGCGTCGTGCTAATAACGCGAATGTCGTGGGTTCGAGCCCCACTATGGCCAAGACGTTGGCTTTTAAACAGATAAATGTTGAATATGATATCATTCAAATATTCTGTATCTGTACAAACGCACATCTTAGGGTGCTCAATCAGCAAGTTTGATCGCTTGAAGTCGGCGATGACCGTCGCCAAGATCGCCGACTTTTGATAATCGCATCGCCAGGGGTGGCATACTGATGTGGTTACAATCTTTATCCCGTCACCATGAGTAAAGGTGCGCGCCCACTAAGGCGAGAGCGAGAGCTAGAGCGAGAGCTAGAGCGAGAGCGAGAGATTTTTTGTGCCACTATATTTTATACCAATGCGCGCCCACTGAAGCGAGAGCGAGAGCTAGAGCGAGAGCGAGAGCCAAAGCGAGTGCACAAAACACTCGCTCTCGCTTTTCCTCTCGCCCGGTTTGGCTTTGAAATTAAGGTGTATAAGTTCATTTACTTAACACATCTAGATTGATAGATAAAATGATAGATAGAATGAGATGTTCAATAGCTTAAAATCGTGCATAAACACAAT
>LQRL01133854.1:11085-26562 GCA_001703475.1 Hydroides elegans | reverse complement strand
CATAGTTTCGGTTCTGTGTGAAATAGGAAACCGAATTTCAGTTACAAGACCCAATCGGAATCCCGAAATATCTCGATGTTGATGAGGCATCCGATATCAAATATTGTTCAATGTTGAAGTTCATATTACACTACGTCAGGGAACACTATATTTTGAAAATGAATCTAATTTATACCAATTCTAAGCCTCTCGCAAAACCTCTCGCTTTTGTTCTCGCTGATTTACTTGGTTTGCTCGATTTTCTCTCGCTCTAGCTCTCGCTCTAGCTCTCGCTTTCGCTCTCGCTCTAGCTCTCGCTCTCGCTTCAGTGGGCGCGTACCTTTATGCGACAGCAAAATTGCAAGAGCGACATAGACTTGAAGTTGTGATATAATTAACATCGCAAACAGATTAAAGCTAGTGCTCCATAAGTGCGTCTGCGTTTGCGTCTGCGCTTGCGTCTGCGTCTGCGTCAATTGATTTTGTTGTGTAACACTAGATCCGTCAACTCAGGCGATTTTTCATCCGTCAATTTTATTTCACCTCAAATTTAAACTATTTCCAAGCATAAAACTTAACATAATGAGTAAAATGATATGTTTTCTCTAACATTAGTAGTTTATTTCCATCAGTTATGCATATCAATTTGAAATTAACAATGAGTTTAGCAACTAAAAATTAAACGATATTCTAAACCCTGCTTTTGAAACCTTTTTTTCTCATCACAATAATGCCTATTTATAATTGGCTTTGTCAAATATATCTTATATATTGATTAATTAAAATTATAAAATAATATTGCAAAGCACAATTTCTTGTACCCGCGTGACCTTTCTCATCCGTTTTTTCATCCGTCTACGCATTCGATCGCGACATGTTCCGATCGAATCAACACAGACGCAAGCGCAAACGCAGACCCTGACGGACTTATGGAACGTGTTAATCATATTATATAGTGTGTGATCCAAAATAAAAAAACGCAGACGTCGACGCAAAGCAAGCGCAGACGCAGACGGACATATGGAGCGCTAGCTTAAGAGTGTATTTCCTGTGTAGAGCGCATACATGTAGTTGCCTTGATCGTCACGAGTGTCATCAACTGTTAAGAGCACCCAACGACCTAATTTTTTAAAAAAGTATTCATCTGCATATAAAATCAATTTAAATATTGAAATTCAGAATAACAAATATAGCTTTGGATTTTGTTTTGCAAAAAGTTGTATCGATTTTGTAGATAGATGACACTATATCGCTAATCATGATAACTAGAATCGAAAGGAACACCTTTCATGCAAAATAAAAATCGACATTCTTGTATTTATGACAGGTTTTTCAATTACATTTCAATGCCTAGCTAAATATCTATAAATAAAATTATCATATAAATTTCCAAGGTATCCGACAAAATCTAGAATCATTGAACCAGTTGTTATTCAAAAGCTTGAAGCTATAGGGCAATATTTGAGGGGTTGCAGATAGATCGACCTTAAAGAGGAACATCTTGTTTGAGGAACATCTCATGGGGTGCTCTTCAAGTGCGATACATGTAAAATAATTTATTTATTTAATAAAAGTATTAGACTATTACTTTCAAAACTTGAATTTTGACTTCCAAACCTCCATTACGCAATCATGCCTACAAGATTGCAAATTCTAGTGCTATACGAGCACACATTTTTACATTGTTCATTCACAGCATTCTCTTCCTATTAGCCCTAACCCGAAGACTGCACTTGCCTTCCTGATCGATCTGTGTTGCTTGTGTTGCGCCGCATATTGCACTCACAGTGCGCTGGTATGCGAGAAGGGTTTTGGAGACAGCAACCATTTTCTGGCTTTGCTACTCATTTGAGCAAGATCAATACGTCTCTGCCTCTCTGATGACTAAGGGGAGCCTGCCCATTAACATAGAAGGCAAGCCACAACAAATATGGCGGAATTTGCTTGCAGAAGAATGACAAAAATGGATATTTTGAGTTTTATTCTTGGTTATTTTTGGATATTTAGTCATAATTTATTTGTAGTTCAAGGCGAAGGTAAGTGAAACACAAATATAATATAAAACTGATCAGACAATAATCAAGAATGGCTTTAGACGCAAAAATAATACAAATAAATGTATAAGAACATGTACTTGCATCTTAGATGAATCAATGTTCACTATTTCCATGTTATGTGTGATGCTTGATACTTTCCTAGAACAGATTGAAGAATGTATTTTTAAAGCTTTATGTACTTCAACCTCTAACTCCGAATCCTAATTACATACTCTGTAAAATATTATCTTTAATACTCCTTGATAGCGATTAGAAATATGAAAAAGTATCTTTCTGTCAAAATGAGATGTAAAAGCCTTTATGATATTGTTTTGTTTTATTTTGATTCTCAACAGAATATTGTACTGGCCAACGTTTCCGCGCATCATGTTCAACTCGAGAAGTTATAGTTATGGAAAATGCGTTTTTCGGAAGGATGTCGCTTGGAAAATGTATAGATCGAGATCATGGACATTTAGGATGTTCAGCAAATGCCCTCAAGCATTTTGACAGTATATGTTCAAACAAAAAAAGTTGCGAAATGGTTGTTAGTGGCATTGATATTCCGGTCGAAACCTCGTGTCCAAGAGATTTCACAAGCTACCTGGATGCAAATTTTGCCTATACGAAAGGTAAGCCTGCTGAAATGCAAGAAAAACATTTATATTTCTTACTTTTATACTCCCTGAAATATGGTTTCGCATGTACACATAGATGGCCCTTATAGCCTTATTAAATTTCCTATTGAATTGGATCAATTACGAGAAACATCAAATGTGGTTTAGATTTCGTCACTTCCTTTTTTACAGTATTAGAACTCAATTGCGGTGTCAAAGAAACCAAATTAACAAAAGACTCAGTATTATCCAGCGAGAACCTATATCAATGCGGATCCTCAACCTACACCCTTTCGGTCCAACCAGGCCAACAGCTTAACCTAACCGCCACCTATTTTGACTGGGACGACTCAATCTCAAGCCACTGTAATCGCCATCTAGGTACCATCCGCGACACCATATCTTCTAATTCAGTACAGTTGTGTAGCGGAAGGGATCGGGAAGCGCATTTGATGATATCCAACGGCAACAAAGTGGATATAAGCGTTAGAGGCGGAGCTCATCAAAGCAGTTTTCTGCTACACGTTGGAAGTGAGTATGAAGTATGTCGAGGACGTAATCAATTTATATTTTAATTGATTTGTATGACAACCAAGGTTTTGTTAATTAAAGTATTCAAGTAATACTATAATGTTAGGCACTTAACGTTAAGTGGAAGGAAAACTTAATCGTTCAATCATACATGCATGTGTCCATGGTAATATGCCATTCATTTGGAAAAACCGATCAGGTTATTTCCGTTTTGATCTTATATCAAAATAACATCAATACATTTACAAATAATGAAAACTAAACTTGAAAATATATGATATAGTCCTAGGTTGTGGTGACATGGATGCTCCCCCTGGCGGATGGGTTGAGCGGGACGGAAACGAGTTGACCATGGGGTGTCACTCGGGCAGACATACATGGACACTAACTTGTGTCGATAACCGGTGGCAGCCCACTCGGCAAGACGTCCACAGACGTTGAGCGGACGCCCTACTTTGGGCCCATATGAAAGTTTTCCGGACGTCCTAATTCGTCACGGACGTAGAAAAGACGTTGCATGGACGTCGCGTCCGAATCGGACGTAGGAATTACGTTCTACGGACGTCGGGACGTAAAAGGACGTCCGGAAAACTTTCATATGGGCCCTACGTATGTCGTCCTCTCGACGTCACGTCCGAATGCGACGCACTATGGACGACCCTTGCCGAGTGGGAGGGAGCTACGGGCCAGTGCGGCACTGGTAGGCTTATTGCTTTATTATTTAAAAGATATGTCATTGTTCCTCGAAATGTTAAATCATGTGTGTTTGCACTTGATGCTTCGAAAGATCTCGTTTTAAGATGAACACATATATATTATTACAAAAGTATTGCGTACTGTTATTGTTATCTTAATTGCAAGTTATAATGGTTTTAGACGTAGCAATGGCTGCGAAAGAACCTGCCCGACATCCTCAACATATGTGGGGCCTAGCGCCAGGTAATGGAAATATGGTTTCCTATGTCGAGGTAGCTTTTCTATGATTGAACCACATATAAAAATAGTTTCCATGTTATTTTAATTTTAGAAATAAAACACATTTTTGGCAAATGAATTATTTTAATATTTTCAGGGTTCGACATAATGAAAAATTCATACTCGGCAAAATGGCGAGCGACTTGGATTTCATACTCGCCGAACCGATTTTGTACTCGCCAATTTGTCGAGTGACTTGATTTTGTACTCGCCAAATCAAAATGTGCCGATATAAGCAACAAACCATACATATATGGGTTTGTGAAGTCCCCTGCGCACCCTTTTCATAAATACATAGCATTTTAGATAGAGCAGGGTCATATGTTGTATAAAGACACATATTTGCAATGTTGTTTTACATACAAAACTTACATTAAAAGCATATTGTTTCAATCACTAATTATATTTGTTGACACATCATCTCTGTATATTACATAGGTTCATATTTTATGAACATCCGAACCTCTAACTTCAGCAAAAATGTGAAAGAACAATATATATTGCTTGTATATGTTTTAATTGCGAGCACTGAAGGCGCGAGCGCGGAAAATTCAATACTAAGTTAAATCATTTCGAACAGGAGAGGCAATCAGACAGGCCCAAAAAATCGAAATCAAATTAATCTATGGAGGAGTAATGATCATTCATTGACCAAGTTGATCGGATGGTTTCCAACCAGTTGAACAAGTGTTGCTTTAAATCAAAGTTTCATTTTATAGTTTTCAATGGCAATAGCGAATTAATAAGAGATTGGGTTAGGTCATAAACTCTATAGTTGTTTAATTACTTTTCTAAAATAACTGAACCGCTTTACATGTATGTAAGGTTTAATTGTACTATATTTCTGGTATATTGAGCCAGTCTGTGAAAAGTGCATGGTCCTTAAGTAAAGATGTTGATATAACGTTGCCGTGTCTATATCTATATTGCGGGCGCCGAAGTCACGAGCGAAATTTTTATAAATAATAAGATATATAATGAAACAGATATGTATTAAACGAATTTACAAGTGACTATTTAAATTTGGCGAGTGTCTTTTAAGTCCTACTCGCCGATTTTTTTCCCAACCCCGATTTCATACTCGCCACTTTGGCGAGTGACTTTCAAGTCGTACTCGCCAAATGAAATTTTCACTCGCCATGGCGAGTTGGCGATTGCTTATGTCGAACCCTGTATGTTTTTTTTTTTACATATTTTAGGTGTATTGGTGTTTGTTGTGTGCTCAGTTCTAATATTCCTCTCCGCGTTGATATTTACAATCGGTGTATGCATTCATGTTCATAGGTATGTTAACATTTTATGAGTGGTATACATAATAACGCAATAATAACCGCCAAATAAAATATTATTCGATCAGATTATTTAGAATAATCAGGTTTATTCAAGTACAGTACGCATAAAATGACAAATTTTAACATGCAGATGACAGAAAAAACATAGATTCATTTTTAAAGACGTCTGCATTTGCATTAAGGTCACCCTGAACAGTTCAAATATCAATGCATATCAATACATATCCATGTTTAATTAAGCAAGTTAAATGAAAGATAACGAGTCCATAAATATTGATTTATGCTTTAATATTATTTTTTTTTTTTTTTCAGATCATCTGAGGCGGCCGATACTTCAAATTGTGTGTTGTATGACGATCAGCTGCAATGTTTAAGTTGGAAACGCAGCCCACTCAGATGGGGACGTTACTCATGCATACAAAGAGATAAAAATAAAAACATTACTAAAAATTGATAAAACATGATGCATTATTTTGAAAGCTAGAAATGTTAATGCTTCTTTTTTGTGTACACTTTATCATCATCATCATCATCATCATCATCATCATCATCATCATCATCACATTATCAACATTCAACATAATCATGTGACACCAACATGGTGGATTTTAGATGTTCATTAACTGTCACCGTTGTTGTCAAATATTTGATTTAGCCAGAGGCAAATTGAGGTTCAATCCGTTGAAGTAAAATTTTGCTCATCGCGACGTATGTGTGTATCCTCGGTCGGGTATTTTCTTTATTACAGATATAACAACATTTAAAGTGTAGCTTCGCCAAATAAATAAAGATATAGAGTTTTGTTATAGTGTTGATTATTGTTGCAATATTATGACACAAACACTTTTCCTTTTACCATCACTTTATCTCCATGCAAAAGTGTGGGATATTGGTAATATCTTATTTTCGCGTCTTGGCCTGGTTTCGAACCCCACGCCAACGGATGAACATGTTCACCCTGAAAAGGTTCGTCCACATCCGGCTGATCAAATGTCATGGGCGGGCGCTGAATCGCCATTTTCCAAGCGAGGAGCGCACAAGCCTCGGCATATTTGTCGATTCCGGATATTTCCAATAGCTGTTGTATGTTTGGGATATCTAGCTGTGTTCGGCCTGGAATGAGCTGGAGGATTTTCTAGCATTGCAAAAGTAAAACAAAAACAATGAAATGGTCAATATTATTGTTATATATCTAATAAGTATCACGTTATTTCCTGATACAAAATAGAGCTGAAACATTGTTCCTTATTAGCTGTTACAAAATATAAGGAAGTTTGTGCTCTGTATTGATTATTGGAAGTACATACTGATTTATATGTTAGCATAAACTGAAGAGTTTATCGGCTAAATGAGAACTCCATGTACACTTTATTATATTATACCAATGTACATGTACGTTATTTTTCAGGACGGGACCTTGGCATTCCCATATTAATGTTTTCAGTTGGACCAACATACATCTTCAAACTTTCGGTTATGTAAACGTTGATTTTTCCGACACGTTTTCAAAATAATACTATTAAATACGATGTAATGTTTCAATCTACTTACGTTTTTCAAAGGTGTGATGTCGATTTGTTCTACATGTCGCCTGAAATTGTCACCAACTGCCGAAATTATGCTGTCTGAGTTGGTTTTTGATTTGTCTCGGACCGTCTTTTCCGCGATGACTTGTTTCTTTCCAAAGGGATTGATTAAGAAGTCAATTCCATTGGAAAACAGGGCATGGGCCGTTGAAGCGCTTATCTGAAATAAATAAAGGTAATTCGGTAATAAGATTCCTCCGATTGAACCAACATGACTTCGAATTCTTTTGAGGAAAATACTCAATTGTTTGACTTTATTCTAATGCATATTCATCTAACTAATGAATTCTTCTGACATCAGAATACTCAGTTTTAACGCAGCATTCGTTTTATCAGTCTTGCTGTCACATTCTAACGGTGGTTTTGTGGGATTTATTTATGATAATTACCATCAGGATTTCACATAAAAACGTCACACTTTTATCCTCCTCCATCTTGATCTTGTCAAGACACTCTTTCGCATCCAGCCATGCGTTGGATGTCAAGGTATTGAAATCATCAGCTACGTTCATTGGACGGCATCTGATGGAAATGTTTTCCAACGCTGACTCGTCTGCAGATATCTTCGTGTTCATTTCCGTAGCTAGTCTGTGGGTTTTAAAAATCAAGATCACGCATATTTATCTATCAATTTTTGGATTGAGTCGGGTGTGTTGAATAAGAAGACACTACCAAATGGATATGTAATTTAAGCAAAAGTTGCATTTTTAAATAGTTGCCTCAACAAACCATTTTGATTAAATTCTAGTTTTAAAGGGTTACCTGTTTGTCATGTCCTGAAGTTTGGCTTGAAGACTTTCCACTGCCACGATTAGATCAGCATTTGTATCTTTTAACTCGATCGTTTCGCGGTTCCTCTTTTGCATTTCGGATTCAGCTACTTCAGTTTCCCGTTTCATTTTATCTAACTTCTGCTTTAAGTTAAGATTTTCTTTGAATAAATCATCTTTTTTCTTTGTCAGATTCGATTTGTCGGTTTCCAGGTCACTTATAGTCGAATTTTGTTCGTGATGCTTCTGGTCAATGTCATTTTTGGCTTTTTGTACTTTGGATAACTCTGAGGCAATTTTTGTTTTTGCCTTGTTAGCTTCTGTAATCTTATTTTCTAGCTTCGTTTTTTCTTCTTTCATTTCGCGTCTTAACACTTCTAATTCGGATTTTAAATCCTTATTTGAAGCTTTTAAATCTCGAATAACTTTACTTTGATCTTCTGCTTTCTTTTTCTCTTTTGCATTCGATTCATCTTTGTTTGTAAGTATATAATCTGCTTCTTTAACATGAACTTGTCGTGGAGAAACAGGTGGTGGTGGTATAGCCCTATTGTGTTTACTAGATGGTGCATTTGTCTGTTTAGGTCCGTCCTTTTTGCTGCTATTTGTAGTGGTTTTACTTTGCGCTGCTGAAACCTTCTTATTTTGATTTGCTTGAGGAATCCCATTTGGTATAGGTTTAGCTTTTATGCCAGTTGTCTTGTCGGTAGGTTTGCTGCTTGGTTTTGTTGCTCCAGTTGACGTATTTTTTGAATTCACATTGGTATTTGTCTTGCTCTCTGATGCATTGACAGGTGGAAGTTGAGACTTTGGTTGGTCAGTGATAGCAGATTGTTTCTTATCTGAGTTCGCCCGACTGACCTTTTGGTCTGATGTTCCTGCCTTTTCAGTTTTGGTTTCTATATTTTCATCAACCTCTTCAGTTCTCACATCATCACTGTTATCATTCGTCAACTCCGTGGCCTCTTTTCGCGCGGTATCTGATATCAAGGCATCAATAGCTCGTATAATGGTGTCGGCATTTCGAATAAACGAACACACAGTAACTATAATTGCAGTTGATAACGGGTCATCCAGTATGCCATTTTGCAGTTTTTCAATATGAACTATCTGGTTTTTATCGTTGCGACGTCCGTCTTTATCGCATTTGTGAGCAACTAGATGTACTGCGAGGTGCTGCTTCTCACATTTAATATAGAGGGATTTCTCTTTAGAAATTGTATGATGTGATGCCTCATGTAAAATGGCTTTGAGTCTTTCCAAGTGCATTTGGTTCTCGTATCTTTTACCTAATTTAAGTGACAACAGAATATCTGAAAATTTATCCTGATGTTGTATCACAAAAACAAATAAATCGTTGGTGGTATTTTCAGTGACGGATTCGACTTTATGTTCATCTTTAGAAGCGAGCTGCTTTGCGATCACGAATCGAATAACTCGAACTGCATCGTCAATTGTTTCACATACCTCGTTCCTTGAAGTTCCATTGTACTTAACTGATTTAACCCCTAGATTGTATTTGAATAATTGTTGAATTTGTATCTGAAGATCGTCGAATATCGCATCATTTGGTTGTGGTTCCTTATGAGATACTTTTGACGATCCACCACCCATTTTTAAATATATATTTTTTATCCCATGAATCAAACAAATATATCAAACGCCATAATCCTGGACTAATATTGTCAATAAAGGGCAAAATGGTTAACATACGTATTGTAATTGATAAAGTGAAACCACACATAAGTTAAAAATATACTAGATCCATATACTCAATATTATGCTATCTATCCGGGGTCAATAAATATAAAGTTGAATTAATAACGTTTGGGGGAGAATAAATCAAGTATATTGGCAACAAATTCATGAAAAGTGTTCCCACTTTTTAAGTTGTATTGCTTAGAAGAAGCTATTAGTATGTGCTTGAATGGACCTGTCATATGTATCATTTGAAATAATATACATGCATACTGAAATCCATGCGTGATATTAAACTTTTTAATCTACTCCGATGACACCAATTCCTGACTTATGTTGCCGATCCATTTTATTATAAGAATTCAAATAAATAAATTATAATTTATAGATAACATGTCATGCGTACAATTCCATGCGTTGGTAACCTTATTTTCATACCGTAATAGACGTATTTGCAACGTTATCTTGACGTGTACATTGTAGCCTACATTACGCCACATCTTTCAATGAAATATGTCAATCAAGCCCTAAAGACATCAAGATATTAATATCAGATCAAATATGGGACCCCATTCGCGATGCCAAATCAAGTGGTTTTTGCGTTCGAAGATCCTTGCCGAGTGGGCACCATTCTTCAGTCTGGGGATAATTTTAAAAACGCGCATTGGGAGTACGCGATTCATTAAATACAATTTAAGTACATGTATATGGTATTAGTTATTGAGTGTCGTTGTTGCTGTATTTTTTTTTTTTTTGTAATAAAAAAGAACGGCCATTGAGCGTGCTTTTATTTATTCTCATTTCAATTGGATGCCAAGAACACACATGAATAGTTCTTGATTTTGTAATTCGATAGGAGCATGTAAATGAGATCCTACTACAGATCCTGATACTATCAACACATCGAAAACTTTGGTGTTTTCAGAATATCATTAACATAATTTGCATTAGGAATAAAAATTCTCAATAAAGCGACAAATACTGAATTTTAATACTAAACGCATAAATTTCGACAAGATATATATAAACGCAATGTTTACTTTTGATAAATGTCGTAACTTCAAATTCAACTTGTGGAGTTAGCAGAAAAACAGTCATATATATCTTATAAATGAATGCAATGAAGAAGAGTTTTATATACATTCATATACGTGTTTTACCTATGAATTGTCAGTTTATGACACAAACACTTTTCCTCGTACCATAATCGAATCACCATGCACCAGATTGGGGTAAATGTAATATTTCACTTTTGACGAAGAACTTGGCTTGGAACCCCAGGCCAGCGGGTGGATCTTTTCACCTTGGTATTTCTGGCCTATGTCTGGTTGAGTAAAGATCATGGGAGGGCGCTGAATCGCCATCTTCCAGGCTAAGAAGGCACTTTCTTCCAGGTAATTGCTGATGTCCTTATTTTTTAGTAGTTTTGGAATTTCAGGAAAATATCGTTTTCTTGTTGTGTCGGATAAATGCATACATATTTTCTGCAAAATACATGCAAAGTGGTACGGTATATACATGTGCATACGAAAATGTGTGTTTATGAGTTAAAGAAGACCGTTGTTCAGCAATGAGTTGTAATATATGTCCTGATTTTTCTGTGCGAATGAATTTGCTTCCTTATCAAATAACAGGAAAAAACTTCTACAACAATATACAAATATACATTACAATGCCTATAAAATTTAAATGGAAATTATGACTAATAATATGGGCCTGGCTATAATACCTTTTTCAAGGGTGTGATATCGATATTATCCACTTGGCGACGGAACCTGTCTCCTATCACGGAAAGCACGTCATCCAAATCTTGTCCATCTAACTCATTTCTCTTCTCTTTACTCTTTGAAGTGAATTGCAGACCATATATTTTTTCTAATGTGCCAATACCTTCTGCAAAGATTTCACTTGCCACTGATGCACTTATCTGAAATTCACATCCGCAAATATTATTATTTTATCAAACATTTGACAATTAGCTCTTTTATTTTAATTTGTCAACATAAATATTCAGTTGTTATGGTTATGAATTAATGTCTTGATGTTATATGGAAAATGCATTAAAATTTATACAAAACTATGTTGATATTACCTTAAATATGCATTAAAAATGTATTTTAAGATACCTACCATCATGGTATCAGTGAGGAATCGAACACTCTTTTCTTCACCTATGCGGCTTCCATCCAACACTTGTTTAGCTTCGAGCCAATCACTAGAAACGAAATTGTTAAAATCGTCCGCAATATTCATGGGTCGGCATTTGATGGCTATATTTTCCAGGGACGTCTCATTGGCCGATATCTTCTTATTCATCTCAGCGGCGAGTCTGATTAAATAAATCATTGTTAATTGGACATGCATGTAAACTTACATATAACAATTAATTAAATATTTTCAGTCTTCGAGAAGGTTGTTTCTATGAATTATTTGAACTTTTTTTTTCAACTTAAAAAACAGTAGAATGTGCTTTCGATTATTTACCATACATATGTGTATAGCGGAATTTTGATAAAATGATATAAAAAATACCTATCTGTCAGATCAGCAACATTTGCTTGAAGAGTTTTTATTTGCTCCGTTGACTTTTTAACCATATCTTCAAGCTGTTTCTTAACCGTATTATAATCCAAGCTTATCCGTCTCCTCTCTAATTCAATTTTATCCAGGTTCTCTTCCAGATACCGAACACGCTCCACCACACGGGAATTTTCTTTTCGAAGGTCACCATTTTCCTTTTTAACTTGTCGCTCCGAATCTTTTACCGTTTGCAGCTCACTTTCTAGACGTCTTACAATGTCTATCACATCGTTACTTGTCTTCGATCTATCACTTCTACGCACATGCCTAGCCAGTGCTGCTTCATTTCCCTTGTGGTTTTGCGTTTCCGGTCGAATTTTAAATGTTCTTTTGTTATTCTGATTCGTTCCCGTGTAATATGGTGGTTTTGTTTCTCGTTTGCCGCTTTGCGTCGACGTTTTTGTTTCATAATGGTTAAATTTGTTTCCTTCATTGCTCGTTTTACTTATTGACTTGCTTGATTTATTAAATGCAGTTTCATCATCCAAATCCGATAAATGTGTATCACTTTTTGACGACGCTTTGGTGTTGTGTGGAATCCTTGTACCCTTCTTGGGAGTGGAACGAGTTGATACCCAGCCATTATCGTGGTTTGCATTTGATTTCGAATCAATGTCATCAAATGATTGTTGTTCCTTTGTTTGACAACCACCCATTTTTATTGTTAAACATCACTGGAATTATAACTGATAATATATTATGTCAAAACATGCGCTACAACTTTTTAAAGGTTTAATTGCTTTCCGTACTTAGCCATATCCCCATTAAATAATCATTGCAAGTTATTCGCATGTGAAACGGAAAGCAGTGAAATGCTAAAAATAACCAATAATTTCATACTCAATGATTACATCTTACAAACAAAGTAATGATTTATGTTTTCTTGTTATTTCATTGATTAATGTCGATCACCTCGTGAGCTTTCTCTCACAAGCAAGATTTTCACTCTCTATTCTTTTGGAAGAACTCTGTAAACGAATTTGTAAACGGAGACAGATACGATCCTAAATGAAAAGTTTCATAAAAAAGTTACATGTGTAACCATGTTCGTCGTCACTGTTGGAATGGTTGGTGTAACCATATCTGTTCCAGAAAATTAGGATACATAGGCATGGGGTCATAGCAGGAATTCGTGGGCTACATTTTAAAGAGCATTTTCGGATAAAAAAAAAGCCCCAATAAAGTGTATATATCGTATTGTAAATATATAGGTGGAATTCAATCAAGAGTATTTTTTTAAATTCTTAATCAAACTTTTCTTACAATTAAAAACCTTTTAAAAGACATGAGTGATATTAAAATCAACTTTATTTCTGAAACTATTATTTGATAAAAAGCACCTTATACAGTAAATTAACTTACATGCTCATCTCAAAATCTATTTAGCAACACAAATTGGAGCAAAACAAATGTTTATATAAATTTTAAAATATATAATTCATAATACTATATATAGGTATATATAACAGTAACGCATCAGAATTAGAATAATTAAATATAGTTATAATCATCATTAATAGATTATAATTAATTATTATTAACATTAATCAGATATATGCATAAACTAATATTAATTAATTTATAAGGAGCCCCTAATCTCACGTTCGGGAGAACCATTTAGGAGAATCAGGAGAAACATTCTAGTAGTCAAGAGAATTAGAGAATTGGAGAACCATTCTAGAGTCAGGAGAAACAATTTAGAGCTAGAGGAACGTTTTGATAGTAAAAGAGGGAATACCTCTGAAGGAACACCTTCGTGTAGTTATGAACTCATAGCGAATATTACGGAGACGCGTAATGGACAAATTTCTAGATAAGATAAATGGATTGTTTGAATGCAAACGAGTGCGCTTATAGAATATTTATGTGTTAATAAATTAATATTAAGTTATTAATAAATAAAAGGATATACATTACACACCCCAGACTTTTAACTAATCAACATATGCAAGGGTCGTAAGAGTGGTTGGTGATCCTCTCGATCGGCTCGCGTATAGTATACATTGGAGAATAGTTAATATTCAATCTGGGTCCGCAGGATGCATTACATTGTTTCATCATGCAACAAATACTTTTCCAAGTACCATAACAGATTTTCCATGAAGGAGAGTTGGGTACTGATAATACTGTACCAATGCCTTTGCATGAGGATCAGAATTCCAAGCAAGTGGATGAACCTTCTCCCCTTTGAACGGTTTATCGATGTCGGGTTGTTTGAAAACCATTTGCGGGCGCTGAATGACCATTTTCCAGGCAAGGCGCGTACTTCCTTCGATGTATCTGTCGATGTGTCTACGCTTGACTAGTTTGTCCAAAGCTGAGACGTTCTTTTTGATTATCTTGTCTCGAACTATCGCTTGCGTGATAATCTGAAAATCGCAAGATAAATTATAAAAGCAGGGGTTTAAACAGCTATTTATCGCAACATTAATATTTTTTGTGAGATGCACAAAACACAATAGTGAGACAATAATCGACCCCTCCCCCGTAATGATTTTCAGCAAAACCCAAACCAAAGACTCTTTTTGAACCATTTTCTTTCAATAAAAATGAGAATTGGTATACGTTTCTCTAGGAGGCGAAATACGTTTTTAATAGCCCATATCGCATCATAAAATGGCTTTGCCTGTTTCAATGGTAAGATGTCGATTCGATCAGCTTCTTTCCGGTAAATATCTCCTATTTTTGACATAATATCGCCTGGTATCTGGAGCGTTGGTTCATCATTTGAGTCACGGAGAGGATATTGAATAGAAAATGCCAAAGATCGACTATTTCTTTCAAGCATTTCCATTGCAGCTTTGGTACTTATCTAAATTAAACATACAGCCACGAGAATATATTATGTATAGTACTATCCTTATTAGAATTGACACTGAAATATAATAACACTTTTGATTTTCTCGCTCAGTCTTCAAATGAGAATATCACCTCATTATATATCACATTGATTGCATCAAATGAGTAAAGAAGAATCAAACCATCAGGATTTCGCGAAGGAAATATACACGGATCTCTTCTTGAACTTTGTTCAATTTGTCCAGCTCCTGCTTAGCATCTAACCATACGCCAGAAACGAAGTTGGCGTATTCGTCCGCAACATTCATAGGTCGACATTTGATGGATATGTTTTCCAATGAAGATTCATCGGCCGATACTTTTGCATTCATTTCGGAAGCTAATCTAAAATTATTGGAGGATAATAAGTAATACATGCATAAGTAATAGTGATAAAATCGACGTGTGAAGCAATTACTGTTTTTAGATATACTGACGCAAAGTAAAAACGCAAGTGTCTTAGAATACTTTAATTTATTTAATTTTTGGGTTACAGTCATGATATTGACATATGATGCTTAAAAGACTAAGAACTAAGTGTATTGATAATCTCGAAGCGATGCACATTTCTGATT
>LQRL01133832.1:30095-45896 GCA_001703475.1 Hydroides elegans | reverse complement strand
AATATCCAATAGTCTTATTCAATTACATCCTATGTCAACTCATATAGTATTTGTAAAACTTACAATTCAAAAGATTTCATCAACTCGATTATTTTCTTCACAAATCACAAATCGTCTGTGGACCATAATAATTGCAATAGACAGTTATTAATGAACAATTTCTATGTATTTTGTTTTATTTTTTGCATATATATCTATCAAAGAAAATGATTTTATACATAGCTGTGCAAGGCAAAATAGCTACTCACCTAAAGGCGACAATAAATAAGCATGCATATCCGAAAATATTTTATAACTCCCACACATTTACGCGCAAGAATATTGAATATCCAATAGTCTTATTCAATTACATCCTATGTCAACTCATATAGTATTTGTAAAACTTACAATTCAAAAGATTTCATCAACTCGATTATTTTCTTCATATATATAACTTAACTCGGTCTTGTTCCCGTATCGTTGATTGTTTCAAGTACATAATGCAAATATAAATTATCAATATAAAATACGGAAAATAGCTATCTACAAAATACTTCAAACCATGAATTGGTTGAATATGCTTTAAAACCCTAAATATTATTAAAATGTAATACCTGTTTAAATATAAAGAAACAATGTAATATGATAGTTACCTCTTCATAGGATGTTAAACTTTGAAAACAAAGGAAGGGGAACAAATGGATTTTACATTACGGTACTTCAATATTATATTTTATTGCACAATGATTTTTATACGGATCAAATGGTTCAGAATTGACTGCATATATTACCAAATATTGAACGTGTTCATCTAATAATCGCTACATTCCAACTAAAAATCGTATAATAGTCCGCTATATGATACACTATTTATCTAATGCTCGGGATCTATTTTTTCTTCAAATGTCCATTTTGTCGTTTAGTCTAGCGGGATGCCGTCTTGTACAGCTAATACTGAAACACAAGAGTGAGAATAATGTGTAACAGAATTAAGTATATTTTTAATTGTTGTTTAACCTCACCATCGATTAAAAAAAGATCTTTTGCATGTGCAATATTGCATTGGTTGTTGCCAACGCAATCGATTTGTGGCTTGAGCTCGACATGGACTTTGTTCTCGGCCAATGTTATGCGTGATTTCACTCCATCTTAATGCATTACTCTTTAAATGAATTTGCATTAGTGATGTTTACACATTCGTTTTAGTAATAAGTTTATTAATAAGCAAATCAATTGATTATATTTGAGAAAATATATTTGCTTCATATTATGACTCAATGGCAGATTCATCTCTATTAACATATGTGTTCATATGACGTCTTGTTATAAAACATAAACTATTTAAACAGTGATTAGCAACCTTGTCGTCTGCATTGCTTCTTATGACTTGGCCAATCTTTGCTTTGACATTCCTTGCTGCAGTAGTAAACCAGTTTACATTTCGAACATCGCTTCATGTCGCTTTTTACCTGAGAAGTACACCAAAGCACAATTTAAAAAATGATTCAAGCTAATAATAAGTAAACGTTTTAACAATGCACTATAAATTGTGCTTGAATAAACTTGTTTATGCAAATGCATTAACTATTTCCAAGCCAGCCGAAAAATGTCTGCTTGTATAGCTGTTTGATCCGAACAGTTATAACCCTTTATGAACATTTAATTTATTACAAAAATTTTAAACAATCAGATTCAACGTGTGTACAACGCATCATATATTTTTTTACAAAATAGTTATATCCCTCATTTCAATTCATTAAAAACAATCTTCTAGTTGGAAAGACTTAAAAATTTACAATTCTCCTACGTGAAAACACACAATTTATTGTTCTATTGCTTAAGTGCTTGTCACATGCTTTACACCCCGAATGTTAATAGATAAACGATGGAGGTCAAATCTTACTTGACTGCAAAATGAACATGATTTTTTCGTCCCGCTTTTGGGCTCAACTCCATTTGCAATGGCGTCTCTAGGCTGTGTTTGAGATACGTCGGCTGCAGTCTTGTATTTGAATGAGCAAGGACGAGGCTCAATTATGAGGCTGAGCCTTTGTGCAATGTTTTGATGAAATTGGACTGCAAAAATAAAAGTTTTTTAAAAGAAAGATTGACAATGATTTTATGACACTCAGCAACATCACGAGTAATTCCATACAATCAAGTACGTTGTTTGAGTGTCCCCCATTACAATTTGACGGACGGCAAATGTTTTTCGTCACAAACATCAAACAACGTTATGTTTTTTTTTTATTTGAGCACATTTTCACGAAAATGCTGAAAGTCTATCACACAACAATTTCACGCATGCATCTAATATTTATGTACTTAGTTAAATATTGTATTTTAAGCGGTTATTGACTCTCCTTTTATTACGGCGAGGTGAATAAGATAATCCATCATCAGAATTTCTAATATCAAGATAAAATTCTAATTGAACAGTTTGAATATATTTAAAACGTCAATTTTCCAATTTGAATCATAGTTGAACTTATATTGATATGCAAATTTAAATTGAATACAAGTATGTTATGCATAGCATTATACTGAACTCATTTACAAAAATAATGGTGCTATAACCAAAGACAGAAAACACACATATCTGAAGATAATCAATAGTACCCCCACATCCCCAAATTAACTCCGGAAGTTGTATATTCAATCAATGCATAACACGTAGATTATTCACCAGAAAATGCTACACATATATTTCAATAGGAAAGCATTTTATTTAAGTTGTTGAATAGTATGTATTCAATATCTAGCCTTAGAAGTTCTTTATGCATGTGTTTATGCTTATGGTTTGAGACCAACCTCTTTTATATTCCATAGTTAGAAGAAGTTTCATCCCTCCTAAAACACATAAAACAAATTGATTATGTTAGCTTTATATCATTTTATTTCAAGAAAAACAAATTCTAGTTTCGGAATGTAATGTAGTACCAATTTCTAATATATAGTTAGCTCAAATCAAAAGTAAATTAATAAGGTACATCACAATAAGGGCGTCAAAACATAAACTATCATCACATTGTTGTATGTAACCCTCATACAATGAAGACGATGAGAGTCTCACAAAAACAGTATTTCACAAAATATCCTTACAATCAAATATAAACAAAAATATCATCGAACATTTATCTCTAACAAATAATAAGAGGATTAATTTTTATCCCCTAATGATATCCGCTTGACCTTAATATTGGCTTAAGTCAACCTCATATGACAATTTACAGGAGATGCCCACGGTTTGACACGAATTTATTGATTTGTAAGCTGACATAACCTCATATGACCCTAAAATTATTGAGTCAAGGTGACGATATTCTACAGAATGTCTTACCTACGTCGTATGACCCTCCTATTATGAAATCCCTTTTTATCATAATGAGACTCATAAGAAGCATTTCAAATTCCTATAGGTCACGTGGGCCTCAATTCGTAAGATAATGGCAATCTCAAAACGGATGACCTAACACGAGATACATAGGTTTGGCATGTTTACTGATTATAGTTCAATATTATGTGAAAATGAATTAGCACATATAAAACCTTTACCTCTCATAGGCGGGATGGTGACTTCATAAGGTGCAAGTTCTATTGGAATGTGAAAAAGACGAAAAATACGGTTAAAATAGATAACTATAGTATTGTAATTGTTCAGAAAGTGTAACCACTTGATAGCGTTGTGAAATAGGGTAATCTAAAAGTTGTATATAAAAATTCATAAGCATCGTCAAATCTATATATATTTCAAACCTCGGATAAAAGACAAATAACAAAGTGTAAACATAATGTTTGGAAAAAATGACTATGAGATTCATATAGTGCCGAAAACCGAATCAGACAATCAAAGTACATACCATTTCTTGAAGCAACAATCTTGAAAATAACAAGGAGTTTTAAAAAAACTGTTAATTTTAGATTCTGAGCCCTGAATGTTCTCGACATCTTACAAATTAAGGATGCAATATTGTATCAATTTTCAGTCTTAAGGAGAGTTTTATTACAATTATGCGACATTTTGTTGTTGTAGTGAAGTATTTAAAGTTGACTCTACCTGTATAAAAGAATCGCGCGCGTCAAAAATTATATCCTCGTTTGCTTGACATCCAAGTCGTTCACTGTTGGCATCCAATATTTTTCGTACACAATTACGGTCCTGTTTGGAAAATGTGTTTTGATATAAATCATATTTGATTAATCTAACATTGTGATACACAGGGAAATATAATGGGTTAACATGAAACATTTCCAAAGAAATTATCGTGGCCTTAAAATCATACATTGATTTAAGTTGAAAGCACATTTATTCATACTCAAAACAATTTTAATATGATACGATATAATAGCATGACGCAGATAAGATAATGTGAACTAAATATCAAGTGTTTTGTGAAACCAAATGTCTGTTTGATATTATGTATATAATAACCACTATGTATACGTAGTTTGGCAATAATAATTGGCATGTATCCATACCATTGGAAAGGTGTGTATGACCTTTTCCATCACATTCTCTCTATCCCCACAAATACTCTGAATAATTCTTTCAAACTCAGCAGTGTCTTCTAGAAGTATCTCGCCTTTGCGAGCTCCTTTTCGGAAAACCTCCAGCATGTCGATCCATTTAACATGCATCAAAGGCATACCATTGTACCAATAGCATCCGAGAATACATATGACCAAGACATCTCGATTTGATTCAAACGGAGTTCGAAGTCCGTACTGTATCAGATTGAAGAACGTATTCTGTAAATACAACAGGAAAAATCTAACAAATATCCACATTATTAGTAAACATGTCCTTAAAGCTTAGGCTCATCAAAAAAGTAGATTGGTGGTCAAATTGTCAAAACGGCGGTAGTTTCATGGTAAAATGGACTTTGAACTTTGAACTTTGAGATATTTTTATCATCTTAAGGTTTATACATCTTTTTACCATGCTTTTTGTTATAATTGATTCATATTTTATATTAATTTGTCCAGACGAATAATACATTCCAACATAGATTATTTTCAAATGAGTTATTTAAAAAAAATGTTTAAACACTTCATTACATTTATACCGTTTCATAGAGTTGGCATTGGTACCAAAGCGTTTGAACAGTTTCTCGGAGTTGAAATAAAGTATTCCCGCTTGTAGCAATTCTATCTATCATTTTCAAATGTGGATCACTTTGAAACATCTTTTGTGAGAGCCCAATTAAGTCCTGTCCGCTAAAAATAAAAATATAAATTATATATTTGATGTTTTTGATATCAACATAGAATTCATCTTAAGCCAAGTCAGCTATAAAGTAGATATCGTACACTTATTTTTCTACTCGTAGCTGGGAAGACAAATAAGCGAATTCGACAGTGGGGATATCATATTTATATAGCTATTTTCATGCATTTTTCCCATATTTAATATTTAAAGCTGTAAACATTGCTTTCCCAGACTAGAAAATTATATCTTTCAAATAAATGTTTGTGTCAAATATAAATCCCGTTTCACCTCATGTGTCCCGATTCTGATCGACGTCGGGAGAGTGAAGGCAGTTTAGCAATGTCCATCCTACATTGTGACTGAGCGGCTTGTTCTTTTACCAATTTTGGAAACACACAAAATATCATGCCTCGTTGGTGTGATACCTCAAGAGTAACATCGTTTTCGTCGAAAGGGTTGGCAAATATCAGTGAAACTGTATTTCGCTGTCGACTTAAAGTAATATGATCATTTAAACAATTGGTAATAGATTTATTTAAATGTTTAATTATTGTTACATGAGATATCTTAATATGCATAGTGTTTAAATATTCCTAGCAACACGACCTTCTCTGTCTAAATCAAACAAAAACCGATCAGCTCACGATTAAAAATAAAAACAATCTAATGGTTATAACAGTATATGATATTGCACATAATATAGATAGCATGAGGGGGCATTTATACAATTGAATTAAAGCAAAGATGGCAAGTATGTGTTAATTAAACACGCCCTGATTTTAGAAAATCACAAACAACTCAATGAGCTGCGATTATGTTATAATAGTAAGTCATATTTTATACGAACCCCGATTTGCTTTGGAACTCAATTGTGAGGTCCATTGTGTTGGCGCGTTGTGCATATGGGGCGCTTTTACATTTCACCGACATTTGCTCTTTGCTATTGTCTCCAGCTACCTCAACCTCGTATCTATCAGGATATTCCCTTACTATGTTCACCTCCTATATGGAGAAAAACCGTTTATCAAAGAGTGCATCAAACATTGCATGTTTATTGTTTGCTGCCTATTACCATTAATAAAGGTTTATAAGTGCTTAGGCTTTTGCAGTGTGTCCTATATAATTAATTTATAAAATCGTATGTTCATTTACCTCACGATGCTCACGTAAAGGCGGGTGATTTTGAATCGTTTTGCTTTTTGTTAATTGAGTTATTGTGATCCTCTGGTCATCTAAAAGACATACAATATTTATTGTCTTAAAATCAAGAATTGAAATCATTTTATGAATGCATCTATATATTATTGTCTTTAAATAAGATCAGCTTATTCAGCGTTGTTTACACACTTGCATAATGATATTTATAAATTAATGATTTTTCTAAGCTCTGACCAACCAATTGTGCAACGAATTCGCAATAGCATAGTTTTATATCCCGAAATGAATGTTTTTTTTTCAACCTGTGCTTGAAACAAGGTTCCCAAAGCTCAAAGACCGATTAATCAACAATTGGATCCGTATATCTTTGTCCAAGGTTCTTTTCAACAATGGAAATGTGATTGTTAACGTTTGTGAGTCGAATTCATAGTTAGATATTACCCTATGGTTTTCAAATTCATCTGGAAACTGGTTCGTTCCCATAGCCTCCTAGTTAGAATTCATAAATTGAATATAAAATGTAATAATATGAAAACATGATTATCATAGTGATATCCATAATAGTAATCAAAATTAGAATGATCATAATAATTATCATTATAATCATGATAATTATTACTAGAATCATAATGATTAATATTAAAATCATAATAACAAATATAAGTGCCATAATGGTGATGAAAAACATGGTCCAACCACCAGTAACGAAGCCGAAATAGAATTGTAAATGATAGTAACAGATGTTCGACAAATATATTAATATTACCTTTGTTGATGCATCGAAATGGTATAGCCAAATCACTGCTTTGCTCGCAAACACTTTTTTATCATCTTTATCGTCAGGAAAGGGGTAACAATTGTCCATTGTCACCTGAACAATTTCGCCTGTTTGAATAGTATTTGCAAATTGATACATAACTAAACAAGCATTTCAATGCAAATTGGTCTCTGGTACCCTTTCAACAAATAGTTTTAGCTTTATATGGTATTTGTCATAAGTTTGACTACAGTAAAATATTGTTTAGTAACTATTTGGGCAAATGTGTGTGAGCAATTGATTGAAATACAGACTTCTTTCGTTTCCAAAACCGAAAGCTTCCTTTAGAATATTCCACTGCATGCGAAAGCACTTAGGAATGATTTCTTCAAATATCGACATTACTCTCTCCGCTGCAATATTTCAATTACAACTTGTAATACACAATACATATGATGAAATATAAATATAAAAATAATATAAATCATAATATAAATTATTATTATGAAATATAAATATAAACTTTTTATATAAAAATATAGCAAAACGGTTTTAGTTTTAGAAGTACGTGTTATCGATTTGGTTATTGAATCAAACAATTCTAATCTAATATTATGATTATGAATATTAATATACTAGAAATGTACTATCGCAATGTGGCCCGGGATTTATATAAACTAATTTAGATTAGTTTATTTCATAATATCACCATTTTTTAAAGGTTGCAAAAGATTATATTCCACCAAAAATTTTACATGTAGCTGAAATCATTAAAAAACTATGCATATTTTTTTTTTCAAACCACAATAATACGTTTTTCCTATTTCATACCCTTTTTTTCTCATCTATTATTCATAAGATTTATCTTTAGAAACACTTTTATGATGAAACATAGAACAAATGTACATGGTTGATATCTCACTCGCAACCAAAAGATAATGAGTAATAATTTTGTGATTTGCTGCTTAACAATTCAAATAAATTTAATGAAAAACTAACGGTGATGCAAGATACTGTCAAAGAAATATTTATATTTCGTATACGTATATGTAATTTTACTAATTCGGTTTAAAATACTACATATTGTTTATTCTAACATTGAAATCTCCATTTTTCTTTTGTATCTTTGAGTTAGCTGGATTGCCTAAGCACTTTGGTTTCCACCTGCTATTTAAGACGTTAATTGCCACTTGCTTCGTGTATGACGTAACAATTATTTTGCGCAATGTAAAATAACGTCGATTGTTGTTACCAAGCAAATTCCATTCGTTTACTTTAAAATACAATTTTATCACTTGCTATGCAATTTTCTCCGTTTTTGTTTTGTTGTTGGTGGTTTGATTACTATAACTAATGTTTTGAAATAGGTTAGATACCCACATGACGGTTATTAAGATTTCGAAGTGGAGCTTATCTTTTATCGCCCATTTCAAATGATTAAAAATTGTATCAAAATTATATGTACGCATACTATTTAATGATTTCTGTATGGCTTAAGAAATTGGATAACACAATGCATTATGATAAAAAATATAAAATGATGCTTTAAATATCTATACATCTTCCATATATTTGATAAAAACATATGCGTGAAATTGATTGCGAAAAACTACATATTCACCACGTTGTAATTACCCACGCTCAACCGGAAGTAAATTTTAGCAGTAATAGGATTGGGCATGTGAGTTGTATAAAGGCACGGGGCCTGCGGCCCCGGGCCGATAAAATACGCGGAACGTATGATTAACACTCGAGTGAATAAGTAGTACATGTACTATCAAATGCCATTTTTCTTATTTCCTGACTTATCTTATATAGTTTTATCATCATTATTATTGCATATACTCATTACATGTTATTTCCAAAAACAAGTATAGCTTACCTCCTCCTTTGACTCTGTGCTCTAGATCCCTTGCAAGTAGCACGAGAGCAAGAGGTGTTGATCTGAACGTTTCTTCGTGTCCAGGTCTTTATGTGAAGAAGGGTACATCGGATTGTGTGCATACGTTTGCTATGAGGACCAGAGTGCTATGTAATGTATCACCATCTGTGAATGTTTGGTATTTTTCTTTAATATTAAGTAAAGTTTGTATATAGCAGGAACATAACTAGAATTCTATAAATATATTTGTATATTTGTACCTGATATTTCATATTTTAATTATTGATTAATCAAATATTTTTCTTATATCCAATTCATTCAGGCTGATATATCTATATCAATACATACATAAAAACTGCATGAAACTATTATCGAAAGTTTAATATAAACATATGATAGTTTAATCAAAATATAATGTGCTCAGACAGTTCATAGTCCAAAATCACAATTTTCTTATATATTCTAATGAGAATTAAAAAATTAACACATTGTGCATATAATATAAATGCCTTCAAAGTCAGTCGGAGTCTTACTTTCTATAGTGATGGGTGTAATATCTGTCCTTGCTTTCATCCATACTAACTTGGCTGTATTTGACCATGGACCAAAGTAACTGTTGACATAAATATCTAAAGTATGCATTGTAGTATTTAATATCAATAATACAATGTCTATATTTGCGCTGGTTATATCGATATATAATATATTTAACGTAACATGGATAAATAAATAAAAATATTTGATAGATGTGTTGCAGTTACATTCAATGTGCGTTTTAAATCAAACGGTACGATTTCTACTGACTTCCTTTTTTTCAAACCGAAAGAAGCGATTATTCTATCATTGCTTTCGATTTCATAAACAATAAAAGATCAACATTGTACCGTCCGGTTTAAATCAGATATATGTAGTCATAGCCTTAGATGTACTTGATGCGATTGATCAAGCTATAAATAGATTGATTCAGTACCTGCAGCTTCCAAGCCACGCGTCTGATACGAGTCGTAGGCCCAAAATTGTGGGGTAGAGCGGTTCAATACCTATGTTCATTGACAAGTATTCTTGAACATTTTCGTATTTTGATTCCCATTTCATGGCTTCCGTCTGGAGTTGCGATTTGTCGCTTTTAAACATACAAATAAGAAAATTAATGATTACAAGTGTGAGGTGGAGATTTAGTAAAACATCAATAACGGATGTGACATGGAAAGGACCTACAAACATGAAAGTTTCCCAATAAATTTTTCGTTTAGCGTCTTTATTATATCTTCAATAAAAATGAACATAAGGAAACTGTTTATTTGAGCTTAAATCATTACGTTTAATGCATGTCGGAGGATTTCTTGCTCTGTAGAAAAGAGCTAATAGATACATATTTAGATGTTAACATATAAGCACCTTGATTAAAATCAACTTCGTATCTAGAAGTGTTAGCGACAATAAGTGGTTAATTAAACATAAATATTGAGATTTATTAGAAAAGGACATTCGTTTATGGTATGTCATAATAAACAAATCCTACTCTTTAAGTCTTTGTTTGCAAGCCAGAAGTAGGTTCAGAACACCAAGATGATCAATCAGATTTGATGTATTGATGACATCAAATGAGTAGTCCTCAGGTAATGAATAGCAACTGACATAAAGTGCATCTCCTATCCATAATTCGATTACGACCTTTGTGTTTTTGCTGGCTTCTTGATAATTCGACACCCATTGTGTCATCTTAGCAAAACACAACTCGTACAAACCATTAGTTGCATGTTTTGCATCATACCTACAAATAACAATATTAATCTGATTTAATAATTGAAAGTCTTCAATTATTTCAAATGCAAACATTTTATTTAAAAAAACCCATCGCAACAAGATATTGCAGCTTATTCCGAGTGGCTAAACAAATTAGACATGTTTTGTCATATATCTTACAAATCATTGCACTAATTTATTATTGATTGAGTTCATGACTTTATTTTATATTCCAAAAGTATATTGGAATTGGTTTTTAAATTACTCAGTTATGCATGATAAAGGCAGGAACCTCAATTTATATATCATTTAAATATCGTTCCATTTCATTTTCATAACTAAAATTGAAACAAAACAAATCAGTATAGTGACTTACACATCAAAAGGTATATGACTACTAGCAGGATCAGACGAGTAATGCAAGGACCAGATATTGGATCCTGGCCGCATCATTGTAGGGTTAATGACTCGTTCCATTGTATGTCCCCGTTTTCTTTCTGCCCTTCTTTCCTTTTTAGACAGGGTACCATTCTTTGGTATGTAGATTCCCGTTTGCTTCCATTCCCTTGATTCCCGCTTAAACAGTTCCTCAACATTTCCATTTAGCTCATTTGCAATGAAGTATTGCCTGTTTAATTCATCTAAACCGATCCGTTCGATTTGTTCTCTATTATCTTTTATTTCCTTTGTGTTGAATTTCTTTCCAACCCAATCTTTCCACACGCGTAACACAGCCCGTTTTGTGTTTTCGTTTCCAAATGTCCATATAGAGCTCAAATCATTATTTTCAATGTTTGTTATAAGCTTACTGATCAAACCTTTTAATCTAGCAAAAGCGTTCTTTGATAACTCCGCATTGTACCATACAGACCAAAAGAACACCATATCTTTATGGCAATTTGAGTCAAGCTCCTGACAAAGTTCGAGCAAAATGGCGTTTCTAGCCAACAAAACATCATCAACATCGTTTACAACAAAGCGAAGTTTTTCGGGTCTGGTTGTTAATTGCCACTGTCTCGTTCGTGGAAGTTGGTCACCTACTGTTTTGAGGATGTTGCGTATGTCACCTGTTATCAAGAGTCAAAAGTCAAAGTCAGAGTCAAAAGAGGCATAACATTGAAGGGTTCTGTGCAACATTGTGTTAAGTCTACCTAACATAATTTTGATTTTCACTTGGAATTAATTAATTTTGTTATTATCTACCAGTATCATACAAGTGAAAAAAGAGGCATAACATTGAAGGGTTCTGTGCAACATTATGTTATGTCTACTTAACATTGTTTTTGAGTTTTACTTGGAATGAATTAATGTTGTTATTATCTACTATATGTGTGTAGCATATAACCATTTTTTTCTATCGATAACATTATGCTAAATGCCAAGTTTTTTTCATATTTTGCGTTCAACAATATGTTTTATTCACAACAAAATCCGCAGACTTTTTTGTAACATAATTTCGTTCAATATTGTGTTACATTGACTGAACACAAGCCTACTATAGTAGCTTTTTGGCGAACGTCAGCGTGCAACAAAATGTTTATTTATTTTTGAGTGCAAAATTGTGTTGAATTTGGGTTAAATGCATAAGACCAATGAAATTGAATTAAAAATTTTGTCGCACACTGAAAGTTAAAAAGTCTTTTATAGACTTGTATGGTCAATTTCTCATTTGGTTTACTATTAAAACTTAAATGCTTAGTTTTCTTACAATTTCATTTTAGAATGCAATGCGCATGAGTAAATGCATTAACCACATTTAATGCATATAAATCGACCTATAAATAACTATGCTGGAGTAAGTTTCTTTTGAATATCTTTCAGATTTAACACAATGTTGCACGGATTCTATAATTACTTCTCATTAATTTGTCCTGTCTCAATTACGTGTCAAAGATTATTTTGTCCTTTCTCAATTACGTGTCAAAGATTATATTTGAGAGGTGACATAAAGACATTTTCCAATATCTAAAAAATCTACCTATCCATAGATACCATCAGGTTCAGTTTTATGAATCGACATATCTTTAGTACAATAATACAAATAGAATCCGTTTCTGTTACGCCTGTTCGAACTTAAAGTTTGTGGGAACGGGTATTTCAATTTTAGGGGGAGAAAGCTCGAAATCGCTTCTAGTATACGTATGTTTAAAGTTAGCGTGTGATTTCAAGATCAGTTTGTGTTAGAGTATAATACTTTTAATCTTATTTTGTGATTTACAAATGGGAACCGCATGTTTCTTTCCATAAAAAATCAATTTCAAATGTTCTGAGGGTTTTTTATGTTATTACCAAATGTTCTCCCCCTTAAATGGTGAAAGATTATATAAACATCCCAAAATATCTAATTTTCTTTGAAACTTCGAACTCCCATATTCTTCACGGTTATGAATATTACTTACCAGCTCCTAGAAGTAAAATGTCCAAGGTTTTCTTTTTGAAATCGAGATCTGATAATAGATTTTCTGCACGAGTATTTCCTATAGCATAGAGAAACCTGTATAAAAAGGGCATTTTATATCTTAGATTAGTAATTATGTTGCTATATTATAGCAAGCCTTGTGCCATTTATTTATAATAGTTATATTTCAAATCAAGGAATCATCACTTTATTTACAACAGTTCATCGCATCGATGAACTTTGTCAAACTAACATTTAATATGTGTTTGATCAGTTGATGTACTGATATATTATGCTTTTATCAGCTTCATATCATATATTAATGTCATATTTTTCATTGTATATTCAAAATAAGGAAATAGTAGCATTTTACATGTTATCGGTTGAGCTACATGTGGCTGACTCAAATGAGTAAATAATTAAACAATGAATAATATTCAACTTTTAAACTTATCTTAATTATATCGACATTCTGACATGAAGTTTATACTAAAGTATAAGCTCAATAGTCTATAACTGACCACCATGAGATATTCCCAACCAAACAAATGTATGTAAATGTATAAATCAACTATACTGAAAGTCAAAAATTGCTTATATTTTTTGCTTAAAATTTCACAAAATTTTATGAGAAGAAACATTATTTTGAAACAAAAAGATTTTGAAAGTATGTTATAGTGTTATAACTTCCTGAAAATTTCAGACCAATTGAAAAACACTTTATATCTAAATTATTCACCTGAAGCACCCAGGGGTCAAAATCAAAAATCACAAAACGCCACACCACTGCAAAGCTGATTAAAACCCTATAGTTACATTATTAATTGAATATTTATATGGTTGCTATGAAATTATAGTGAGTTCTCAAGATGTTCATTAGTTAACAAAATGTTTAAGGTCAAAATCAATTTTTACAAAACAAAAATCCAAATTGTCCGATCGCGATCGCTCTTTACAATGCCTTTGATTATTTTCCATTTTTTTGTGATTTTGAGATAAACTGTTTTAAAAATAATGAAACTTTAAAATCATTTTGTTACGATGCTTCATGGAATGATCATGTGGAAAATCATTACTTTTTACACAACAACAATTGATATTTTTCACTAGTTATTGTAACTCTATCTTTTCAATAAATAAAACCGTGGTATGGCGTTTTGTAACTTTTGATTTTGACCCCTGTATGATTTAGGTCATTATTTCAGAAACTCATTGTTTTTTCAATTAATCTGAAAATTTTAGGAACTAATATCAAAATAATCTTCTTTCAAAATCGTTTTGTTTGAAAAAAATATTCCTTCACAAAAATTTGAGAACATTTCAAACTTGAATATAAGCAATTTTTGACTTTCAGTATTCTTTGAATCACTTACCTTTTGTCCAAATAGATAGATGCATCCCATGTTTGGAATATGAGGTCTTCGAGTGCTCTTTCAGACATATTCTTACTGATTTAATTTTAAATCATATACATTAATATAGGTATATAATTCATAAACACATGTAAAAATTATTATATACGTGTATTTTTATATTTAATTACTATAAATGAGTGGTTACAAGCCTGAATTTTGTGTAGCATTTAAGTTATAAAATGAGAATGGTCGAATTGTTTATCTATCTTAAGTATAATGGAAAAATATCTTGTGAAGTTGACATTTTTCTTTTTTAAATTACAATAATAATATACAGTTAACAGGGTAGAACCGTTAAATATATGCTATTTCTATATGTAAAAGTAAAACAGAATCAATTGAAGGATAATCGAGATATATTTCGTGCAAAAATCAGCATGAGTTTCTAATAATAACCTTTCAAGTAAAGACGTTTCGATTCTTTTGAGAAAACCCAGGGACGCCCCAAAGCACAGCTACAACATATGCCCTTTTTGTTTTATTCCCCAATATGGATTTTTTTCATATGCAAACGAAACTAAATATATTGAGCAGTGGAGGAGCTATACTTCGTATGTTTTCAAAAAAAAAATGATTTGAACACTCAATTTGACAGTTTGAAGATAAGACATGAACGCAAATACCTCCGATGTGCGCTGAAAGAGTTACAAATAACTTTAAAAATAAAAGAGAATATGTGTATTTCCTTGTAATACATTTGAACATAAATTGTTGCATTATATAAAGATGCTAATTCCACCCCTCCAAAGTTTAACGAAACAAATAGAGGTACCTTTTGTCTTCTTTGACTTACCAGCTCTTAGATTTTCATGATCTGTCCTTCAAGATTCAATATTCTATACTACTAGTCTATTCAAAATGATTGTTCAATTAAAAAATACATTGCATCTATTGTCCAGAATAACTGTTAAAGACAATAAAGACAATACGACCCTTATTTTATATCCAAACAATCGAAACGATCATTGCGAAATGTTAAGGAGCAACTGGTGGGATGTGTGCATGCGAATGTTTTTTTGTTGTTGACATAATGCAAATTAAAATACGTCAAATAGATTACTTTATAATAAGGTTATACGTCACAATAACAAGAAAGAATAGAGGCTCATAAGGTATTATTTTTTTGTCACTGATCCATGTCTGGCTTAATATGTATGACAAGATGAATCGCAAAAGTAATACATCGCCCTATATATTATGGCATTCTTGTGTGTAATGCATGTTTATACAATTCTAATAAAACCAAGGAATCTGAAA
>LQRL01133832.1:19228-29921 GCA_001703475.1 Hydroides elegans | reverse complement strand
AAAAAAAAAAAAAAAAAAAAAAACGGCGGGCAACATGAATTACGAAAAATAGGACCATATAATACCTTTTATGAAGAACTCAATAAATAGTGTTTAGTCAGCATTCACTAAATCTCAGTAGAAAAAGGGCTGGCTCTCGAAACGTTTTTACTTCTAGACAACACCCTTCAAGTGTCATTCTATGAAATCGTTTTCCATCTTGTACTTTCTGTAAATAAATGTGTTTTCGTTTATTTGTTCAATTTGAAAACTATTAATTTGAAAATTGAGTTTAATCTTTTGCCTTTATTGAATTATCCCCGTGTTTTGCACGTATCCCATTCAATAGCTGACATTGCAATAAGATAAGAATAAGACGATCATTAGGTCGATCTCATTGTAATCTATTGTCACATGTCTTAAAGTGATTTCGTTTATTTGTTAATCATCATATTTCTTTTAAAGGGGTTAAACGGAAAACATGATCTCATTCATTGCAACTCCCATTTTTTCGTTAATATTAAATGGTATGCTTTATGGATATCAGTTTACTCGATAATGTTAACATTTGGATGAACTTAATCTATAATCAGCGAGTTATAGCACCGGACTCTATATTAGTTAACAATGCACTAAAGCGAAATGAATAACTTAATTTGGCTGATATAATATGTAACATGCATCATAAAATCAACATTTCAACTTTTCGTGACAATTGATATTCTTGTGGTCAAATAGTTAGCCCTGGTGGTATCGAAATCCTACCAAGTGGGTTTATTTAGAAATGTCCCCTATCGGTTAAAAACCAAGCTCTCGTGTGATATTAGTAGAAAACGAAACCAACTTCGGATCGGTATCGAAATCGCACGTGTGCTCTATTGACAAACTTATCTTAGTGCAAACCTTAGTGCAAAGGATATTTGAATCAAAAATTACAAGTTGAACTTTATTCAAATTCAACATTAATTAACAATTATTTCGAAGATGCATTTGGTGTCATCAAAGCTTGTTTACATATGTAAAGAGGGCACCGAAGGCGCAAACGACCCCTAAAGGAAAAGAAATTATATAACCCAATTTTTGGAAAATTGGCACATCTGGGGCACTTTTTTCCGAAAACTGCATCCAGGTGAAAATCATTGCGCCGTATGTGATTATTTCTTTGCGCAATTTGGCACTTGGCGTAGTCCTAATGCATCACTGTAATTGTAAGCGTTAATTCCGTAGATATTTGTTTCTACAAATCGTGATGCTAAAATCATCTCAGTATATCTGTACATATTCCTTCAATGATCTCATATTCGAAACTGATAATAAGGATTTAGGGCCTGGCAACATCGAAAGTTTTTTTTTTCGATATTTTTTTTGCAAACAAAACTAGTCCTAGAACGTTTTCCTTATGGAAAATCAAACATCGCGACTAACCTTTTAAAAGGCAACGAACAGTTATGTGCGTTTTGAAATTCACAAAAGGAATACATTGGAAGTCATTGTTTGTTAGGGGAAAAAAGTTTCCAATGTGGCGAGACTCTTAAACACACAATAAAACAACGCAATGCATAAGACTGAAGCAACAGTTTTTTTTTATTTCTCTTCATACCCACCATACCCTTTCCATATATCACAATCATTTCGTTAAAGTTTGTTTCATTTATAATGTACAAAGGTTCCTACATACACTATCAACTGACCTAATACATGGATGTCTCAAGTTATCATGAAACCCAAAGGACTCGAAAGAAAGATCATTGTAAATAGTGCGAAAAATACATCAAATTTTCAATTGGGTATTGTGTTAAGAGCTTTTGTTGCTAGTTCATAAACGCAAAGCAACAGCATGACAAAATTGAGAAAATGAGTTTTTTTCCTTATTCATCTAACTTAGTGGCATTTACCTCCGAGTCCTCTATCAAAGAGTCCCAAAGAAAGTTCGCTCAAATTTTGTGCAAACCAATAGTTGATGCATTAACTTTCTTTCCCCAACATACATGTATGCTAAGATTAAGCGACTTCATATTTTATTACACTTTTGATCACAACAAATCTCGAAATTGTATTTAAGAGACAACAAGACATTTATATGACCATAAGCGGCGAAAACAATAATAGGAACACACAAGGATGTTTATCCGTAAACAATTTTAAATGTTAAAATATATTCTCATATTAAACGGCAATATATCTCGATCCATACCAAAGCACTTTAACAATGACTGTGAAAATGTAAATGATGAATTTTCATAAGAGTCAAACAACACTACACTATCCAACAAGGGGTTTAATTCCGAAAGCAGGTATTCCGAAAATCTTCAAATTTTGTGACTCCTCTTTACAGCGCCACAAACATTTAAAATAGTTAATAAAATAGTTAACAATTAATTAAATGATACATTTGTGTGTTGATATTAGTTATTATCAATATAAACATTCAAGCATTTAGGGCGCATGGCTATGTAATCGCAGCAAAAAAAAAACAATATTTTACAGCTAAGCGGAGTTGACTTTTTGTTTTTAATCTCCCTGAACTATTTCTTTTTACTTTTAACCCCTTCCCTTCATAAATTTAGATTGCAATAGCTCATTTCTGGTTAGTGGCTCAGCATGCAGCAAAACTCCAAAACTAGTACAAACATTGCTCTCGCATGCTGTACTACTATGATTAAACATAGCACTTTTGCATCAAAAAGACGGTTATAAAATCGCATATTAAAAAGACTTTCTACAAAATTTAGTTTTAATACCATATCAGAAATGCAAAAATATGTAAAACGTTCAAGGGATTGTATAGTCCATAAGGAAAGGTTGACTCAGTCGAATTATAGAAAAACTGCACTTTCTTTAGAAATACAAGTTGATCCAGACATATTGTTGGTAGATCTTGAGGGAAATAATAAACGAAAAACACATAGTATACATTAAAAAAATTATGCGAAGGTCATATAATGACTTATCAGCTGTTCCATGTCTTCCATTGGTATGCATAATTATCTATATATTAGACTATTTAGTCTTGATCTAAACGTTAAACATTTTGAATGTTAAACAATGACATGTATTGAAGGGATATCAAATGCATCAGGAATGATTTGATAAGGATTCGATAGAGAAATTCGATGAAAAAAATCTTTTAATCCCTCAACCATCTACCCCTATCCCTTTTAGGATACCCAACACCCCTAAATAATGACTATCTCGGTCACGAGTTCATATAGTATATGTGTAAAAAAGGAGAATTTTATCATCTTAGCATTGGTCAAATATATTTGTCTTTCTTGATGTTTTGCAATTGAGCTGTTTCTGAGAGAAGTTGAATGTCTTTATCCATATTTTTTTTCTCATTTTCGTCTCTCTTTGGTTTGAGAATGATAACAAAAATGGATATTATTCATGTCTTCATTTTAGTGAAATATCGGTTATTACTATTGCAGGTGCTACATAAACATCGATATCCTATATGATTTTGTTTTTGCATAAGTTTTTTTTTTTTTGTTATAATCAAGAGCATTTTTTAAGAAAAAAATAATACTGTTAGATTGAAATATAGAGAAAAAATAGGGGAAAATGCATGCATGTTTATGGAAAGACTGTATCATGTGCAGTGAGCTATTAAGATAAGCGAGCGAGAGCAGGGAATGTTTGTACTAGCTTTCCCTCCTGGCACCCCGCCGATCCGCTAACCAGATCAGCAGTATTATAACAGCTTACAATTTAGATAACTTACTATCCTTTTCAGTTAGTACTATGAATTTCTCCTAACTGCATTTGTACTCATGAACAAATATTTTTTTACTTTATTATTCTCCCGTCGCTTTTATAAGTCATTAAATGGATAATTACGGATATTTTGAAACAAATATTGAGGTTGATGGTGCAATAAGTAATGAGTGAGAACATTTAATTAAGCATTTAAATTTAGTGTCTTCTGGTGCAAATATTTAATTTCTAACAAGAACAGTTCAATAACTTAGTCTTAAATTAGCTACAAATTATGTATATGAATTGTATAGCATAAACAAATCAGGAACAGATTTGTCATACATCGTGAATCGTATTAAAATTATATTATTACTATTCCAGGTTTCCGGACAAGAAATTGAGACAATTAAAAGTAAATTATCAATAAGACTCCTTATCTTTACATACAAACGTATACCAAACTAGCAAATGTGTACATTCATAGACCGGTATTATTGTGTTCATTAACACAAACAAAGATTTTAAATGTCCCTTCCCCAAGTCAATTATCATTCAATTTCATACAGGATAAATCAAGATGATTGCCCTTCTCTTAATATATAATCCTATGCCAATTACAGTTTTATAAAGAATACACATAATTACAATGAAATTTAGTTTGATTCAATTATATTTTTATGTGAACATATGCGATGAGTTATGATACCGTTATATTCTTAAACCCAAAATAGTTCCAACGGCAATGATACATAACGAACGCAGTTGTATGACATATAGAATCCTATCAATAATAAATACGCGAAAAATATACAACATACCACTACATACAGGAATTAAAACTCTATTTTCTCATTTCGCTTGCTTATTATAGGACACAAATAATCCTAATGAAAGATGCGGATTGGGTAAATACATTCATGGGTTAATATCAAGGCAAAAACTATACGCATGAATATTAGAATTAAAACACTATAAATGCTTCAAGGGGCGATCGAAAATTGCTTTAAATGTGCATACAACAAAGACATGAACATTGATCATTTAATATATGGAACAATCTTTTAGCCGCAAAATAATCCTTTTAGGAATTTAACTTTAGATAAAAATTAAGCC
The DNA here is from genome assembly GCA_001703475.1 of Hydroides elegans. Taxonomy (NCBI): domain Eukaryota; kingdom Metazoa; phylum Annelida; class Polychaeta; order Sabellida; family Serpulidae; genus Hydroides; species Hydroides elegans. Next base: position 25,133 of record LQRL01133832.1, on the reverse strand, counting down.
TTACAGAAAACAGTTCTTTGAGTTCCAATATCATTTACAATATGCGTTAACTCCGGTTTACTTGCATTTTTTGATTGAACTACACATAAATACTTAGAACATACCAGCGAAAGTTATTACATAGATAAATTATTCCTCTTTTTTTAATATTGACCCGTCTCAAAACAATTAAAGCTTAAGACACCTAGGTATAATGTTCAACAAGCCTTAAGCTGCAGCCTTAACAACATGTAAGGATAACATTTACGATGGGACTTAGCCGAGGAAATACGAAAAGACATTTTAACATCGCGAAATAAATAATTTGTTAATCAATCCGTATAAGACCATTAGCATTTTCACCGATTCGTTAAAAAACCGCGCTCCATTACATTTTTCTTTATTTCGAAAAATATATTGTGCATTCTGTCATTGATTAAAGTCAATTATTTTCATTTTCAACTGATAACATTTATTACAATATGATAAGTTTATCATGAATTCTGCCATAATATTACATAGAATCCGCAACACTATGTTTAATTGGATTAGGAATTTCATACATATTTAAATCGAATACCACCCCTAACCCCAAACCCATCCCCACCATCCTCAACCATGTTTATCAAGATGCAATCTGTTCAAGTTTTCCATTCACGTATATTGATCATATTCAACCAACCCATAGTTCGCATTACCCTTTAATTAATGAATATTTTTATCACGTAGCCCAAGATTTTGTCCTTAAAGTGTTTGGCTATAGCCTACGTACAATATCATCTACAAAGAAGCGTATAATATGCAACTAAATCAAATATATCTGCCTTTGCGTGTGTTTTTATACAAGGAAAACAACAATACAGTAATTATTCCAAGACAGATGGATACACTATATATAAGAATTGTCCTAGATCCGTAACATTGATATACAAATAACGCATATGTCCTATACATTTTGTCCACCTCAATATATCTGTTCATTTACTAGCTATAATTGACTGAAATACAATAATGGACCAGGGGTCCAATAACTCAAGTTGGGAAATGTTGCAACGAGGAAAACGTAAGAATTAATTTGATCAAAAATTTGATCCCCAAAGAGTTTTCGAAATATCGCCAAAAATAAATCGTTCATATCTGACCGTATTGTATATTTTGTCAAGTTAACACATAGCGTTTATCAAGGTTTTCTCTCGACGAATAATCCAACTTCACCCAAATTTGTGATCGTTATTATTTAAACCCTTTTTTCCGCTAAGTACGAAAAATGTAAAGCGAAGTATAGCCTATATTAATATTAATTTGCGCATTCAAGTTTCAATATCAATGTTAGTTGGAATCAATTTTATCCAACTGGTTAAGCGAGCACACAAATATTGATGCGCAAAATAAACAAAAATACTTCAATGGCAAATAAAAACAAAATTAAACAGCACTGTCCATTAAAGAGAATCATGTGTACATCTATTTACGACAATATACCACCGCAAAAAAGCTACACCAAGAAAGAGGAATAAACTTCATAAGTGTTATGGGGAGGAAATGGGGATTTAACGCCTTTTTTTGCATTGAGGACGACGGGTGATGGTTTTAGTTTTAAACTTTATTATCCTAAATTTCAAGCCTATTTCACAACATGTATCATGTGATACTACACACCAGGTACTGATAAATGCATTCTTTGTGAACTTTTCTCACCGAAAATTGTTCGATAGACATTTTAAGTATAAATTTGGATTTTTCGAATTTTGCAATATACCTAAAATTGCAACACAATTGTGGATTTTGACTCAATTATGCCCAACATAAAATCTGGCAGTAAATAATTAATATATTTCCCATATATCAAACCGTTTTTATACGCTTTTGAATCAACGACTTGATAATGATAAATTTCGTAAACATTAGTTAATTTTCCGTCTGTAAGTTTCCGTTTTTCCTCCGTCTCAATAAAGCGCTTACACACGTGTTTTTCTTTTATTCCAACGTGTGTATTTTTAATTTCCAAGGGTGTATGGGGCGAACATTTCTGCGTGTGCGTGGAGCAAACAACTATCTACGATGTACTATGTATAATAAAGTGAGAGTAGGCGCCCATGTGACTGTGGCAATGGAAAATTCCATGGAAAATCCCCAGCCAACAGAAATGGAAATTTCCACTAGCGACACTCCCACACCTTGGCTGTTAAATCGACGCTTCCAGTTATCACGTAGGGCGCGTTTCTGTGGAAATCTGAAACAGCAACAACGGAAGAAAATCAGGCATTCGAATCAAATCAAACTTCCGAAGTACTATTACTGTTTTGAGTTCCATTATAATTTCTTAGTGTTACATCTAAATTTTAGCTCGTCACGAAATTTAATCATAAATCTATGAAATGATAACGAATGAGATATTTGTCATTTTTTCTTGTATTATCGTCTAATTCTTGGCCATAAAATAGATTAGCCCGTAATAATGTGTATTTTCATCAACCATCACCATCTCTCCACCAACACTCCTCACCCAAGCCCCTCCCCCCCCCTCCCCCCTTCCCCTAACCCATAGCAGCAATTAAATGACCGATTAGTCATATGCAATCTAGTTTAATATACAAAATCCGTAAATACATTTGTACATAAATTTCGCAACATATTTCTACCTTATTACCTACCCATAGTGGTGACGAAATGTTCGTGCGCGTCGAGCGTTTTGTAGTTGCGTCGGTTCTTGATGTCCCACACACGCAACGTCTTGTCATCTGCCGCAGAAACTAGATACTTGCCGCCCGCGTGGAACTTTAGGCTCCGTACCCAGTTGTCGTGACCCACCTTAATAAATGAAACGAAAGGAATATAACATTAACCGAGAAAAGAACACTTTGAATACAAATTTCAAATGAAACCGGAAATATGGTTTGAAACTAAACCGGAAATATAGTTTAATACGAAACCGAAAATACAGTTTGAAACGAAATCGAAAATAAAGTTTGAAACGAAACCGAAAATTTAGTTTGAAACGAAACCGGAAATTTAGTTTGAAACGAAACCGGAAATTTAGTTTGAAACGAAACCGGAAGTACTAGAAACGAGTGTGAAGAGGCACATACAAGGTGTAAAATGGATTTTACTTCCAGACAGAGGAGGGATTACCCGAGAAACCCCAAACAAACATTATATATGTATATGCACTTATGTTAATATCTGAAAAAAAAATCTGAAAAAAAAAAAGAATAAGAAGCGGAAATACTCACGAGTGTGAAGAGGCACATGCCCGTGCTGACGTCCCACATCTTGATGGTCTTGTCACGTGACCCCGACGCCAAATACGGACCCGACCGCTGACCTTTCTTGACCTATAATGCAAGAAAAAGAAAATGAATGCTTTATATTATCAGGGTTCATACAATTTATGTGTTTGGGAGATGAAGCAGGAAAGTTAATTTGTATCACAAAGGCGACTATTAGTGGACTGTTAACGTGTTTGACAATATATTATATATAGCTGAGCCTTAAAATCACAATGCGCACGAATATTTAAGAGGGTCCCTATGCACAACCAAAATCTTATCTTTCTTTGCTTTTACGAATGAAGTAGACATTTGTCGAACCAAGTAGATTAAGGTAAGTTGGGAACAAATTCACTAATCTCCGGTGAATTTGTAATCATCAGCATCTTCACTTTTTTGTATACAACTTATTGGCGCCATAATCATTTTCTTAAGCTAGACCAACAAACTTGACATACTGTGGCGCCTGCGGCTTCGGCGATGGCCTGCGCGGCGCTCTCGGGCGCCCACGCGATGCACTCGACCACGTGCTCGTGTTCGCGCAGCTCCGCTTTGCACTCGTTCGTCGCCGCCACCCAAATACGTATCGTCTGTGAGGAAAAATATAAACATAGACATTTAGTTAATATATTTCTTAAACACTAACTCTTAAATGATGAGTGTGAAATACAACACTTACATGTCAACGCCAAACACGAATAGCAAACATAATTTTATGCAAACAAGACTGTCCAAGTATAGTGTGCCACACTTTGCCATGCTTTACATAAGGTAATAGTAAACTATTTAACTAATTTACTGGGAACAACTGTTGAACTATGCAAAAGAACCAAAGGAAGAGCATACCAATTAAGAAATCTTTTAACGACATGGAAAGAAATATCATACATCAAGGATGGTGCTACCGACGGATGCATCATTACCTGATCGTTGGAACAGCTGGCTAGCAACGACCTTTCTTTCTCAGCAAACTACAGCGCCGAGCCAAATTATATGCATCGTGTATATTTACATCTAGCCTATTTCAGCAACGGTATCAGGTCTCACGAGTTTTTTTTTATGATAGTTGCATATGGATTCCTCTTAAACATTGGGTTACCTGATCGTTGGAACAGCTGGCTAGCAACGACCCGTCTTCGATGACGCGAACCATTCTCACCCACTCGCGGTGCCCCGTCAGCGTACGCACGCAATATCTGGGAATGAAATCAGATGTCACGTGTTATAAGGATGAGATCATTCGTTTGCTGGGTTAAACACCGTCTTACTCTTACTGTTTAACGATTGAAGCTATCTATGATTTAAACTGTGACGTCGTAAATATTTTTATGAGTGAAATGAAATAAAAAAAGATGCGTCTTTTTAGATACCGCAAACTTTGAGTGGGTAAAAATATTTTGACTTAAATGTTTCTTATCAAAACCATTGATATACCAGTCATATGGAATGAACTTACTTACATCTCTCACTTTGGTTCAAACAGCTTAACAATATAGGTCCAAAATGTAAATTTTATTTTCTCACTCGCAAAACAAAGAAAAATATTTTTGAGCAAGTCCAAAACCAATTGATACTAAAAGAGTTTATCGTCGAGATTGAAAAAAAAATCTTACCCGGTGGCCACTTCCCACATTTTTATAGTTTTATCTCGACTACATGATACTAAGAAGTCTCCATTCGGCATGAAACTCACACTCGATACATTGTGATCATGCCCTGAAATAAAGAAAATGCATTTCCTGATTATATCATCGGTTTTAAAGTAACGGCAGATTATAACAAAGAAGTTTTTTTTTTGACAAACTAGAAGGTCAGTGACCTTGGATCCCCCGTGAACTTCAACAATGCGTATATGCAGGATGGTCAGTTTTTACTAAAATAAACTTTGGAAATGACGAACTATTTTGCGAATAAACAGGACATGCGATGAGAGAAAAACATATTACCTTTTTGCATCATCTCTCACTTCTTTTTGAAGACATCTCTTGAACTGACGAGACCAATTGGAAAAAGAATCCTCAATTTATAAATTAAAGAAAATATGCTTTTATAAGCACGAGCTCATATAGCACATCCAAAATGCTTTTGAGAGGCAACTGACACGGCCAGTGAAGTAAAAAGATAATTTTATTACATTATATTTTGCTTATATAAGCACATCCCAGATACTTTTGAGACGCAGCTGACAAGGTAAGTGAAACAAATATATCATTTAACTTACATAGCAAATATGCTTATATAAGCACGATTACTTTTGCAAGTCAATTCCAAATGCATCAGGCTCCCCAGATAGGTGTTAACACATCTCTATTAATTTGCTGATTAATATGCTGATATAAGCATGATTGCTTATAAATATGCTTATATAAGCATGATTGCTTATAAAATCACACACAAAATGTTTTTGGAGGGTAGCTGACGAGACAAGTGAAGAAAGAATATCATTTCACTTATCTAAAAAATAATATGCTTATATAAGCATGTTTGCTTATATAAGCACATACCATGTACTTAAATGATAATATCTTATATTATCACCCGCATTTCCTCATCTGAATATTAACTTTTCGCTACTTTTTAAAGTGCTCCAAAATCGACAATTTTCAACCGATCGAGATGACATCATGACGAAGCACGACTTCAGACCTTGGTTTATT
>LQRL01133811.1:0-10491 GCA_001703475.1 Hydroides elegans | reverse complement strand
TATAAAAAAAAGTATAAAAGTATCAAAAAAGTATAATTTGGCCGATTTTCAAAAAAAAGTATGATACTTTTAAAAAAGTATCATGTGGCAACACTGTAAATTCTAATTGCCAAACTGGAGAGTTTATTAGGAAAGAAAACTGAAATAATATGCTATCATAACATGCATAAACTGAACACTTACTATCATCGGGGCAGTATTCTAGTGCATAGATTGGACCTGAGATGTCTGATGGATGAAATTGCTTGATAAACCTGCCACCATAGCTAAAGCATTGGATGCGCCTATTTTCACGGTCAGCTACGCATACCTAAAACATTTAATAAATAAATACACCATGAGTTTCGAAATATGTTTTGCTATTTTGATATTTTGTCTGGCATCTTGTACATGTATATCAATTCGGAAAATAATCGAACAGGATTCTTTATGTCACCGCATCTTCATCAAGTTTGTAGCGAAACATTTCCTAAAGATTCAGATTTTTTGAAATTTTTGAGCGAAAATCACTTCCAAGATATGGTATGCTATTTAAATGATTAAAATATTTACAGATATAGCGAACCACTCTAAAGCGCACATAATACAAACGTACACGATATTAAAATACAGCAAACAAAAAAACTTACCATATTATCTTTGTGAACATCTGTAATACTGTGTGGCAAATAAAATGTGCCCGTAGTTGGGAACCCATCACCTGTTAAACGAAGGAAAGTTGTTCAAAATACTAATTGAAACCTTTTTTAATCAATAAACATAACAAACCATAAGACAATAGTATAGAGGAAGAAGATTGAGAAAAAATGTCTTTATATTAAACTAGACATTTAATCAGCTAATGCAAGATTACATCTTTATCCAGAAACAAAGGTTACATAGTACGAACAAGGCATGTGACCATTAAGCCAAAGATGCACTTCACTCCTGGTATTAAATCGCAAACTACAAGGACCAGTTGCAAAAACGAAGTTGTCAAATAACAAAGTAGTACATAAAAAGTTGATTACTTTGTACATCCTTGCTGCGAGTGCCCCAACTGTTCACCAAGCGACCGCTTTTATCGAATTTCATCACGCGACTATTACAGTATCTGCAACAAAGGACAAAATGGCTCAATTACAAAAGGCTTTTAATGGATTTTAAAGTGTAAGATTGACTGCGTAAGAACGTATTTTTTTTTGTAGTAACATTTGAAGTAATTGTATTTTGAGCAGGTTTTCTTGATAGAATCGATACAACCAGTTGTTACATGTTACATTATATTTCAATAAAGGATGGAACACCTTAAAATGCAAAATTACAGATTTTTTAAAAATTCAATTCAATAATTTTTTCCGAAATGGCTTTTATGGTTACAACCTCCAATACATTGATTTTGTCAAGATAGTCAAATTAATTGTATTGATATTTTGTCAAAAACCTGAAGATTTCTTCTTATTTTGCCTCTTGTATATTACTAAAGGCAAGACGACTTATACAAATGACAATATTTTCACTGTTTTTTTTTTTTTAAATATGTCTTCGCTCTATATCTCACCCATCTGTGACAAACACATCCCCCGTGCTGACCACCACCACATCCGACGGCATACAGAAATGCCGGTCGTCATGACCTGGTTCCAGTTTGACACCCAGTGTGATGTCGGCCTTTTGCTTCTCGCCTTTGGGAAAGCGGAACACCTGGTGCATGGCGGTGTCGGTGAGCCATAGGTTGTCGTGGGCGTCGATGTAGATGCCGTGTGGCATGTAAAACCTGAAAATATTTGACCAGAAATATGTTTTACCAACAAATAAAATATATTTGTGTGGTTATACCAGGTTTGGTGTGAAAAACTCTTATGATATGGTAATAAATCATTTTAGGTATACATGTGTAACTATTAGGTATTTTGGGAGTTACACAATAATAACTGAGATTGGTACAATGGAGAATCAATTTTACCTGTTTCAAAATAAAGAGTAAGCTTCCTGGCCTTAATGATATTTTTAGTGCGGATGACGAAAAAAATTATTATTTGTTTTATTCTAAAGCTGCTTACATGTCTTTGCCCCACTTGTCGATGACCTTGCCCTCTGGACTGAAGACCACGATGGTATCTTCAGACACGGGGTCCTTCCCGCGGAAGTTATTCGCCGCATCAAAGGAACTACAGAATATAAACAAATAAGTTTAATAAATAGTTCCTATTGATTGGTTTAATATGAATAAGTTAAATTTTCTTGATGAAATTTTCACAGGAAACCACATCTAGAGAACATAATCATGCAAAATAAAAACACCGTTAGATTTCGATTGCAAATATATATATTTCAGACATATCCTGGACAAAACCGATTATAAAATCGTGATATCAAAACACATTAATATTATTCTTAGAACATCAGAAAACAATACATTTTATCAAGTATCCACTATATAGCTGTAGAAAAGACGTTGTTTACCTTGAATCCCACTCCCGTGGACCGCGATGAAACACGTACACGTTGCCTTTTGAATCTAATGCGACTCCCGCCACTTGACCTAGTTTGAAGTCTTCTGGCCAATCGGGTACAAGGTGTAACGCTACAAAGAAAAGAAATGGTAAATGGTTGTGAAATGACTTTCATCCTAAAATTTAAATAGAACGTAGCACACAAAACACTGTTAAGTTTATATATCATATGGCGTGGAATTTATTTTTAGATCATCAAGGGAACTTTTACAATAAATTATATGTATAGAAACGTAATTATCGATTATTTTATCATAAACAGAAAGGAATCATTAGTAAATTTGAATCCGAGAAAAGTTGTACCTATTTATTCTTTTTATAGCATATAAATAGGTCAACAATTAACAATATGCTATAAGAAATTATACAAGAAACCGTTTGCATATGCTTTAAAAAAAACAGAGCATAAACATGCATTAATAATGAACAATCATTTGCATAAATACCTCAGGTCAAATTACACTCTGCAATAAAAATAGCGAAATGTTCACACAACATCCAAATCGCATAATTAATCAACTAATCATAATGCAAAACAACATGATAAACATTACACAATCACACGAGTCTAAAATAAATCGTGCAGAAATATCATTGCATGAATTACATTATTTAACAAGAACAAAAACAATTGCCCTCAAATGGCAACATCATTCCTTGGACTGTGGGGAAACTCATAAACAGAAGGGTATCTAAACATTGCATTCGAAGAACATTCGTTGATAAGGGAATATTAATTGCATATAAGAAAAGGTGTACATGATCTAATTTGTAGGCAATAAATTTAAGGGGTTCATTAAAAGAGTATTCTTAACATATCAAGAAGGTACTCCTGCATTAGCCTGCCAATTCTAATACTCAAAAGTTGAAATCTATGAATAAGGGTTACTCATGTTTATTTACGCATTTTATCTTATTTCGTTAATATCAGTCGGACATTTAAATGAGCGGAAAATTATCGGTCACAAATGAACCACAATTGTTTCGATTCGCTTTTTGTCTTACAGCTTTTTGCAACAAAATTCTAGAATGACAACAACAGCTAGGAGCGGTCGACCAAAAGAAGAACCTACAAACTCAAATAGACAACATCAACAATTTATTAATACGACATTAAAATGGAAACTATATATCATAGTGGTCCCTCGATAAACTAAACATCCATTAACTCTATGTCTAAATAATTTGAGGTTTCTGCCTCCATCTTTTCTCTTTAAACCACTGATAAAGCGAAATCTAAAAGAGCTAGACACCATTGGCTGGTCTGGTAAAATTCATGTTATCGAGGAACCACTGTATTTTAAAAAGGGATCATACGGAAAAATATGGACCTATATTATTGTTTGAACCTAAAGGGATAAATGATTAACAACAATCGTGCTCATACCACGGCCATCCAGGGACAACACAGGTTTCAATCCAAAACCAACTTACGAAGGCTCTTATCGTGACGCAACTTATGCGCAGGATGATTGGTAATCTGCGGTTGGCTGCTCACTTGCTTTTCAGCTGGGCGTCCCTGTTTTCGATTGGCAAAAGACACAAGCTGTGGTTGGCTCTCCTCTGTTTCACCGCTATCATTTGGCTCTGCACCCTTTACATCATGACTTATATGTGACTGGTCCTGAAAAGAATCTTGGTATTTTGGGGAAGGATCATCACGATGTGTGTATTTATTCCTTGGCAGTAAACCACCCTGAGACCTCGATGACGGATTCCTATATCCACCAGCACCATCACCATAACCGTATTCCATTGCAGCACCGCGATTTCGCGACAATGGTTGAACCGGAAGTTGTGCCACCGGATGTTGATCTCCGCCATATTGATTCCGGTTCCGTTTTCGCTGGTTCGCCACCTGATAAAAATAAGCACCAGCACCACCATTCTCAACATCACCCGCATCACCCCAGCCACCCACATAGTCACCATAGTCATAATAAAACGGCGGCACATAACCACGACCACCATCGCCATAATCCTCTGGCTGCTGCCAATACCCACCACCACCCGCCATACGTGGCAATGACGCTAAACGCCGTGAGGAACTGGTACCTGGTATCTTATCAACAGGCGCCGCATTCTCAACCTCATGGGCACCAGCGTCTACTTCCACGTGGTGTTGGCCGTGCACGTGGTCTAGAAGCGGGTTGGGCGGAAGTGGTACGTCGGAGTCGGCGGGCATCTGGCGGGCCAACTGCGGGTTGTTGTTGCCATAGCAATGCAAGGCGTTGGAAACTTCGCCGATTTTCGTGTAGTACATGAAGTAGAAGTTGCACATCTCGTCGTTATGCGTTGGACTGAAACAGAAAAATAAATTTGTGGATATTTTTGAAAAAAAGTTTGATAAATTTGATAAATCAATTTTAAGCCACCCCACAGAGACAAAAGTTTTTCTGCAGTACATTTTTATGGATTACATTCAAACATAACTGAATAGTGTATAGTTTCAATAAATCATTAGATGATCAACTATCTTACCCTATCCGTGTGTCCACATCTCTGTTACTAGCATCGTATGTACAACGCGCCACCTACAAAAGCAAAAAATACATATATTATTGTTATACCCGTTTGCAATCAATCATTGAATAATCGTTACAGTAAGACAGCAAAAAAATACAAACAGACAAACGTCTTAATACAATGAAGGGCACTCACGAGGTAGTCGTGTTTCTTAATGGTGATCTTCGACTCCATGGGATAAAAGGCTTGCGGCCACTGTGGGTTACCCTTTCCCATCAAGTTCCAAGTGTCATTGTACGTATAGCCACTGATCACAGTGCCTGGAAACGAAATGAAAAAAATGCTTCATTATATGGTTTAAGGTGTTTTGATGTCGAAACGGATGTTGAATTGTTTAAAACGACTGGTGAACGACATGTCAAGAGAACGAAAACTGTGTTAGCATCTTATGCCTTTAAAACCTTAAATCAAGCTCTTTTCAAAAACTAAAAACCACTATATGTACCAAGATCATGCGATGGAGAATACTGAAATCATACTATTCTAATACCTTGGGAGAATTCAATATTATTCTCTAAGATATTTTAAGTTTTTGGCTTTCATATTTTCTATAGTACTCACCTAGGTCATGCGCGTGTACTCGGTAGCCGATCGGATGCAGTTCTGCGTCCCCCTTGTACTCGCACGACACATCCCCGTGCACCTCTGCAATGTGATTTAAATACATGTACATGTATACGGGTAATATTATTAAGTTTAACTTAGCTGAGATATACATTTAAGAAACGAAGAAAAAAATATAGCTTTCATAATTGGCCTATACGGGTAACATGCAAACCTATGCTTAACCGACTACTTATGGGTGGTTATTATTTTGGTACGTGCATTCCCTTGGGTGACAAACTTAAATGAATTATAATGATTAATCATTCTTCTCCTTAACAGGGTTCATTTAAGAATTATACTGAAATATCTTATCAACCCTCATAAATTCTTACTTCAATCTTTTCTTCCGCTTGCCTCTAATTAAAATTGTATTCGGCTATAACCCGCATCTTATGTATAAATTTTCAACCAAACCACAGTTATCTTACTTTTCTTGTGCGCTGGTATATCGACGGCCAGTGCGAGGAGAATCATGACGCCAGCCTCGTAATACGGCGCCTGTGACGTCACAGTGATGCGAAGACCCGAAGTGTCCGCTATTCTATCATCTGTACAAAAAAAAAAAGAAGATAATTCATGTTAAATTAAATTGCTGTATGGTATTGTGAAGCGGTTTGAAAGGATCTTTGACCAGAAAAAATCGCTATAAAATGAGATTTTTACTATTATCATCATCATAAATATTTTTTTCTCTTAAGGCTGGTTTTCCCGATGGCTCATACACCGTTTTTTTCGACTAGGGAAATCAATATTTAAACCGTAAGATTCGGTTTTACATAGTTACAAGTTTGCAAAAGAATGCATTATTTATCATACAGATTCACAAAAGTGGAACAATTTAAAATCGATAGATTCTACAATAATGACGGGGAACACATTCTTTAGAAGTCATTATTCGAATTGAACAAAAGTATAAGCACGTCTCATGAAAAATAGCCGATCCAATAATATTTTCGTTTGAAACGAAACATGATACAATGCACCTCGCATATTCAAATATACATTCAACAAATCATTGTATAAAAGAAAATACAATCAATTAAATAACTATGGGTACGATGGGTGCATCATATCAATATTGCCTTATAACCATAAACATACCCGTATAAAAGTATAATTACAAATATTCTTATGTATATTACCGTATTTACTTGAAATGTGTTTTCAATTAAATAAAGTTTTCCCTACTATCAATAATAAACATGTATATTTTCATTCAAACTTCAATCCGAATCGCCAATTGCGTATTACTACTGATGATTTAAAATTCTTAATGTCATATGAAACAGATGTTGATGATAACATAATGAATAATGATTCTTCGCTTGTAAAATACAGGGAGATATCTACAAAGGAGGTAGCGTCATTTTCCTCTGATCGTACAATTCATTTTAAGATATTGGAATTACTATGTTTGTATCGCTAAATTACTGTCTGCATCATTTCATCCAAGTCCATTGTTTAAGTATTTTCTAATTTGTATTCATGTCTCATCTTTTAGGTAGGAGAAAAGGATGATTTTAAGATTAAATTAAATATACAAGACTGTTCAAGAACAGTGTGCCACATCTTGCTGAAGTAAGAGACGGCAATACCTTAAAGAGGGTTTCTTTAACCAAAAATGGGATTGAGCATTTAAATAGGCTAAAACCTCGGTGTTGCATACATGCAGTATATATTCTTTCATTGTGTCACGTTTCATAGCTCTGGGACAATGGCTTCATATAGAAATACCGCGCACGAAGTACTATTATAATACCGTTATACTACTCCTATTTCTCATAGGGCTCTATGTCCTCTTAAGATCGAACTGCCGTCATTTTGACATTTTGGAACAAAGACGTTGTACATCAGCAATATATATATATATATGTATATTTGTTTTCACTGCGTTAGGGTTAAGACGAAGGCTTCATACAAAAGTGCCACAGACAAAGTGATTTTAAAATAATAGCTGGTATTTTCTCTAGTTAGTTTGGTACCCGTAATTTCAACAATGGTTGGTCGATCAAACTGAAACCTTAACGTTGCACATCTAAAATATAAATTCGTTCACTGACGGAATGGGGGATAGCAATATCCTTCAGCCAAATTGGTTGGCTTGAGGCGAAAATTTGCATATCCTAAAAATCTTACTTTTAGATTCGTTGACCAACTAATTCAGCGATTTTTTCTATATATCCAATCACGTGCGAAATACTGATTAAGGTATTTTTGGAACATTCAATATGAAGTGCTGCCTAAATGCATGCACAGCGAAAGCAATATCATTATCAGAAGATATCAATATTATGGTGTGTAAAATAGGTTCACAGATATTTAACACAGCAGTGCAAATTTGATTATGACGTCATAATCACAAGGTCGCAGCATAAACGGTGACTGGTGCACCCTTTACAATTTAAATGGTGATATATAAGCAATCATAACTTTGCTTATATAAGCAATATTTGCTTATAAAGCACAACTTGAATACCCAAGCTCTTTAGGAATATTTTGAATTAAGTTTCATTAAAATCGGCCAACAACTCTTAGAGGAGTAACGAATTTGCCAAAAGTTTACAAACTTAACAAATAACTATATATATCAATCAATAACGGCAAAGCGGTCGCACAAACCCTGGTTTGCATCGCAAGCCGTGGCTAACAAGTACATTTAAGTTTGATTGAAGAAAAATATAGACAACATGCTGCAGGCGGGTAAATCAAAAGTTGGAAAATTTACATTGGTATATTAAAATGTCACAGTTATATCAGGGATCCATTACAAACTCATACTTTTCGGCCGTCCTGATAAAAATGTGCATGTATACGTTTGTTAATTATTTTGCTTCAAGTAAAAATATAAATTAAATAGACGTTGTGAAAATATGACATTCCCAACAAACGACTGTTCGAAACAACAATTATACTCAATTTATATACTTATATGTAGGCTATGTATCCAATACAAATATACAATTCTTATAAAAGCAGAAGCATAGCACTCAAAAACTTAAAAGCTACACATAAATTCTACATTGCAGACAATATATTAGTAAAGCAGACAACTAAGGCAGAACATACATTAGTTTTAGATTTTATATTATTTCTATACATTTTCTTATGCGTTCTTACCGTCAAATGCGCGAAGGTAATGGATTTGAAGAACGAAATGCTTCAGTTTAGTATGGTCTCCGATTCTGAAGCCCACATCTGAAATAGAAATAATACTGGTAAATGTTCAACTTTAGACTAAAACATCGAAAGATTCCACCAGATTTTGGACTTTTATTCGAAGCAAAAAAGCAAATTAAATCTACGGATTTCACATAACTGTCATTTGCCAAACATATTACTTACAAAGACATACATGTCCCCCTCCAAAATTCATTACTTGTTCATAAGCTTACGTGCACCCTATTTTTGAATTAAAGTTTTTTTTTTTTAATTACCCTCAAACCATAAGGTGTAGGCTCTCTTTTATTGCAAAGTATTCTTTCGTGTGCATTACTTCAATTCTTCAGGCTACAAATATGGAATAAAATCATATGTTAATGCTTCACCCTTTCAACCTAGCCAGAGTCAGACAACAATAAGTTACATGTTTTTGCTCAACAATAACCGAATAAGCATCAGCATCAGCTGCAGGGATTAAACCCCGTGCTTCTCGCCTACTTCAACATGTGCACTAACAACTGTGACGATCTAGCTGCTGGCCCATATGTTTTATTTTTATACTCACCCTCAGGGAGCTCTGTGGGTAGGGCGTTTTTGGCCCAAGCGAACATGATATGTGGCTCTCCTGAACCGCATAAATTTGACGAGCACATCCTGCAAAATAAAAAATATAAATTGTTTAAATACATATAAGAATGCATACGAAATAAATAGCTACATCTATATTGAATTTACATCTGAAAAAGGTCCTTACTGCCTTTCTCAAGTTTCATTGCACCCTTCGTGTCCACAAAACACTTCCTTATATTCGACTTGAAAGAAAGAACATAGTCTGAAATAAATAAAATATGTCTCCCATCAATAACATATCGCTTAAAACGGCGGTAGAAATGTATAATGAATAGTAAGTACAGACAGAGACTTAGGTGTCATTTGAAAGAAGTACATTTTGACCAATTACATCAATACCAGCCTAATTAGTACCCGCATCATATGATATCTGTATGTGTTTATAGCATTTAAAACATATTTATCTTCTTTTAATAATTGCAGTTCAAACCACATTATCTATGATTTTTGAACACTTTCTATCTTACAGCAAACCCCCATTTTATGGCACATTTTCAATACGATCATGTTTGATTATCAAGGAGGAAATTTGTGGGTTTTTTTTTTACGGAATAGAACTGGCATATATTTGCGCCATTTACCAAATGCTTAACATGTTCATATGTACGAGATTTTTTATTCCACTGTCGTCTAACGTTTTACCAACCAATAATGTTGTGCAGGGCAGACAAAGAAAGGAGTGTAGGGGATCGATCAAGATACATGTACATGTACTTTCATCACCCACCATTTGCCTTGTTTTTGCGCTGGCTCTTCGCAGCCATAGAGCAGCATATGATGCGCTGTGTCCATGTCAGCCAGAGCCTCGTATTTTGTGATGAACTTGGTGCCATGAGACACTTTCTGGGTCATACACCAATATTCGTCCTCCTATGGTTAAAGGAGAACATTATTTAAAATATGAGTTAAGTTAAGGTTAGCAATTTGTTTGGTTCAAAATATTTGGTCTATTCTTCTCATGAAACTATAATAACGATTACAGGGTGTAGCATAAGGGTCGAAACCCTCGGTAATTTCGAGGGTAAATCAAGATTACCGAGGCAGAATTCAGGTACCCTCGAAAAATTACCGAGGG
>LQRL01133806.1:4788-15620 GCA_001703475.1 Hydroides elegans | reverse complement strand
AATCAAGACTTAAACTAAGCATACATAAAATGACATTCGTGGATAAAACGTGTAACATAAAAACACATACGCAATGAAATCTATGGAACGTTTTTTTTTTCATATATCAAATACAAATTGTAACTTATTTGTTATGCATAACAAGCTGACATGAACTTCGATGTTTAATTTACAAATTAATTTTACCATAACATGTTCCCTCTAATTTTCGTTCCAAGATTTCATTGCATACATATACACAAAATGAAGACAAGGATTAAAATGAGGGAAGAATTACCGGTGTCTTCTACCCGAGAGATAGGCATCAACACTGAAAGCAGGGTGGTCACACACGGTTAGTTTATGCGATTAGTGTTTTTTTTATAAGTTAGTGTATTGCAAAAAGTCGGATTTGATTGGGTTAACATTTCTGGAGTATGAGGAAATGTTAACATGGTTTAACACCGAAACCCAGTATTGAGTAAATTAGAAGAATTTGGAGCCTTGAGAATCAAATACATTATATCATTCATTCATCCATTGTTATTTGAAATGTTATTTTTTCCCGATACAAAATCAAACTATAATCATATATTTTTATTATTTCACTCACCTCAAACTACGCGATCTAGGTCGTATAAGCGGCGAGCGTCGGCCTGACTCGTCATCCAAGCAAGGATTTGACTCGTTGCTGCTGAAGTGCTTGTGAATGAGCCGAAGGTCTTCAGCCGTCGGCTGATAGGGCAGCTGGTGCAGCTTCTCTTGTGACGAGTACTGTGACTGTATAAGGAATAGAAAGAATAAGTATGAAATAGCTGATGTTTTGGAGGTGTGAAGAAACGGGGTATGAGGATCAATATTCATGTGGGCCGACCAATTTTGCAAAGATTAAGTTAAGTTTAGTTAGTTATGTGTATGACTGGAACAGTACGACAAGCAATTTATCATGCAAGTGTGACATTGAACTTTGGCAATCGAATATTATTCATTTATAAATGTCTTAAGTAATGACGTTTCTTTGTTTCTATGGAAGTGAAAATATAGATCCTAAAGTGAAAACATACAAATTATTTTTTTGCGAAAGTAAGAAATAAGACCGATTAGCACATCATTACATGTGGTAACGTGACGCATGAATAGCAAAAATAAAATATTTCATTTGAAATCTTCAAGTTGGCCGAACATAACATCTTAATTGCGGCAATTTTAGTTATCACCTAATTTTAAATCCATCACACAAGCATTGGCACATGTGACTTAATAACGTCATCAAATATTATCACTGCATGCCACAATCGAGGAAGTGTTGATTGCTTATAAAACATAAGATCGTTCTTTTAAAGGAGTGGAATGCATGTTATTTTTAATTTTGTTCCGTAATACCCAACAGTCAAACTCTTACCATGAACAAAAAATGTTTGCAAAGAGAAAGAGAACGAATGAGAAAACAAGATATCATTAGTAAAGCACGACAGTTAGCAACAACAGGGACAGAAAAGGGGTGTGAAAGTTGTGTTAGTATCTTCAAATATTGAAGCTATTTTGTAACCAAGAACTCTTATTTAAAACCTGATCGACAATGCAATAATCTTACAAATATACAACTTCCAGAATTTCGGTGGCTTAGAGCATAGAAATAAATCACCGTGGGTAATTAGTACAACAACAGTTTAAAATTTCAATATAAACTAAATGCCAAATGTAATTCATTCTTAATAGTTAACCGTGTTTTCGATTGGATACGAATTTCGCTTTTTTTTCAATCCATCGATGAATAATAAATCATATATCTATATGAAAGTCATGATGAAGAAAGGATTAGTTTCTTACTTTTTACATTTTTTCTCGACCGTGACAGTAAGCGAAATCTATAAATAACCGAAACATTCACAGTTAGAAAAGGGTGAGGGACGTGGGGTAGTGAGAGAAACATCTACTTAGCAACACATCGATTCACCAACAACATGCGCTTATACTTTAGTTTTACCTTATAATTCGTGTTATACATGTCCGGAATCTGAAATAATTGGACAGAGTTATACGTTTTGGGAAAATCAGAAAAAAAAACTTTGACATAGTCGAATAAATTAATTTGTTAGAGCCCTTACGTGAATGAATACTTTTTTTTCGTCAAACGTGAAATTATTTATTTTCAGTGGATATTCATCTAAACAGCAAAATCTTTGAAAGTTGTTGTTATTTTCACTTATAAAACGTACGGCGTTCACGATTTATGACATTATATCTTATGCAACCATGACTTAAATTGAGCATTAATTAATAGACTGGGACATTAATTAAGCACCATAAAACATGCTTGATGAATACAAACTTCCCCGCTATTAGTGCACGCAATTTTAGAAACATCACATTTAATCAAAAACAATATAGTGAGCCATTAGCATAAATAAAGACACATCTTCTTGTCATGTAACTATAAAACATTGAAATTGATTTGGCAGTTATTATTTCAACTAAAAGATCACATAACAAACTTGCAGTGCCTTTATTTACTCAATTTTATCAAGACAGGTAGGGATGTGCTCATATAAGAAAATTATTTTGAAATACCAAATATTATTAGCATTTCGAAATACCCGGTACTACGACTAGTTTACAAAACATGTTGCAGATTTTTAAACAGACCCAATCGAAATACGATTTGTCTTAAATTTGCACGAATTTATCCGAACTTCAAATCAACCCTGGCCAAATTTATTATCATTTTGCCCGACAACCCCCCCCCCCCACCCCTATTCTGCTTTTAGCCCCACTCAAGCGCCTCTAAGACAAAATCCTTCCAAAAAGATACCCTGTTACCCAGTGCCTCTAACCCCTCGTATGATAGTAGGTTTGGGGCCCTATTTTACAAGATACAAAATAGTATCCATACAAAAACAGTCAATTCTACTCACGGAGACATTTGAGCTGGCGGGCGTGTTGGTGCCGTAGCCGGAAGACGGAAGCGACGCCATCGACCAGCGCCGCCCATCGCCCTGTTTACTGCAATTGATAGAATGAAAACATGTGATTAAGGCTGAAACTATATGTAGAGGTAGGGTGTTAAGCAAATTTGCTGCAATTTATGGAAAGAAAACATGTGATTTGTGGAAAGTAAGTGTGTAAAGAGGCGAGCTGCAAAACGTTGACATTCTTACATTATGGTAATATGACCCGTTTGCTGCAACGGACGAAACAGAAAACATGAATTTTGAATTGTGTTAATTGAATTAGAGGTAGGATGCTAAACCTTTGTCATTTTTTACTTGACTGTTACATCTGGACTTGTTAATTCCAAAATTGACTAAAAGCTTTTGACACTTTTTCCTCATGTGTCAACTTAATGAAAATAGTTTGAGTAGAGTATTTTTGATACACCTTTTATAAGATTTTTTTTCTGTGAATCCCTGGGCTCTGCTTACTAAGAAACTACAACAAATCGTGGTTTATTTGCTAATGATGCTTTTTCTTTGCAAATAAACGATGCTTGTTCTTTGTATACAGCTCTTATGCAGGTTTCTTCGATTTGTGGCACAACAGGGACGGAACAAATGTAATGATAAGTAAATTTATACAATGCAGGGATGGTTGGTTTTAGGTCTACGCCGTGAACATGTACGAATCGCCCACTATGTTAAACGTTTTGGAAAACAGCTAGAATGGTTATTGTTTTATTTCTAGAACGCCTTGTCGTAAGGTTGTTGAAGCATTAATCCTCAGTTTGTTAAGTTGTAGTGACTTTCTTGATAGTTCTTAGAATAAAATAAACGAATACAAAAGAGTCCATCCTGATTATAGTATTGCCAATATCAATTTCCGTCATCATTATGATGTGTTCTCTATCAAAGATACCGTACAAAGCAATCACGCAATCATTCGCCAGATCACGAATAACTTGAGGGGAAAACACATATAATAGCATGGCTGTCACATCTTTGTCAAGACACTTTTCTTTTCTTTCTTTTTTTTTGCCTTTAATAATGTTAAGCGTGCATTGGTGAATAATGACGGGTGGTTCTCCTCAGCTCAATAGTCCATTGAACGGAGAAGGAGGAGTGCGCTCGATTACAGATCGATCCTCGCTGACAAAACGATGCTTTTTCGTTCAATGGTTCGCATCTCTTTATCTCGATGTCTTCTATTGAGGTCGCGAAAGAAGTAAAAATCAGCTGTTTTATTTATTCATTTTTTATGACCTTGTGTTAATAATATCGCACGCGCTAGTTGGAAGCAATGGCAGGGGTTTCGATAGCATAACCGCATATTTGATTGCAGCATTCTTAAAATAAACCCTGTGGTTAATGATACGGCAATAGGGCCACGGTCCATTCATAACTGATCATCGTGATAACATGGGCTTGTTACAAACTTCGGTGGCCCTATATAAAGACCTATAATATATTAATCCAACGTATGTTTGTGACAAGATTCGTGACTTACCTTTTGCCTGCCGCCGGTGCCGCGCCAACGGAAAACGGAAACTGACTCTGACCCGGTGACCCTTTCGGACTTTCCAGTGGGCTACCTGAAAACAGAAAAGATCATAACATGTGAATGAGCACAGTAATGTGGGGCTACATTAGAACATATCGATTATTTAAAATAAGTGTAGTACACATGTAATTTGATTTTGATTTTCTGTAAACAACCAAAGTACATGATCAGTCACACAAGCTATTTGCAAGTAAATTGGTTGTTTAGAGTAACACTTTGTGAATTGTTTTTAGTTTAGAGGTAGCATTTATAAAGTCGTTATAGAAAACATACCTGCATCAAATTAAATTATTTGTAAACAGTCATTACAAGGCAATTTTTATTCTTATGCCCGATATACCGTATTTCTGTCACAAGTCATTGCCCAGCGACTGCTGTATCTATTTATGATTGCAACAAGAGGCAAGGCAAGCTATTGAACAGTTTGGTGATAAATGGATTCGGACATTAAGGATACATATATTTGAACGGGGTTCCCTTTATCATCATCTAACTATATGCTCAAATGAAAAGCATCGTTTGCGTATATGACAGATACATGCATGGATTAGAAAAGTCTGGTAACACCTAGGATATCTTAACGCAACAAAAATATGTTTCAATGAGTAAGCTGTTTATTGTATGGACCCGGGTATACATTAATGATAACCTTATTACTACATGTATATGAAAATCCCAGCGGTGGTCGGTCACTCTTGGGTCCATTGACCCCTCCTCTCATGTAAATCACAACGGTCTCCCATCCCCAACGGACACCCAAAGTGCTTCTGACAGTGACATTTCTCTTCGGTTCCTAATGAACTCAACGTAATGGAATAAGAGCCCGCACGGTATCTCGTAAAATATGATTAGTGCATATTAAATGATGGTGAAAAGCATGGAGTTGACGTTTTGATTACTTAGGACATATACTCATTTTCAGAGTCTCACGAAATCGTATGCTTTAAGACTAGTGTTAAAAATAGTATAACAATTTAAGTAGTCCATTATAGATTTTTCTTCATTTCTTTGAATGAATATTACTTTTATAGTCACACAATTTAGTGAGCAAAGAACGTTGTTTCGTTGTCAAACAAATAGTGCATTCTTAAAATGTTGGCATGTGACTTGAATGGAGACAAGCATGTGATCAGATTGATGATCCTTAATCCATAGTACATTAACCACATTCTACTCTTTACAGTCATTGTAACCCGATTGATTCTTGTTCAGTTATTTCAGATGAATCAATATGATAATCCGATTAAGCAGATACAATTTATAGAAAACCTAGGGTTGGTTATAGCGCAGTAAAGCTAAAGGAACAATTACAGAAACATGGACTTTGAACTAGAAACGGAAGCCTAGAGTTTCGATATTTGCCACCTGAAACTATGTTTCTTAAATACTGTCCTACTTTCGACTAAACCACAACATTGCATGTGCATTGAAGTTCAAACATGATAATTATAATTACTGTCTGTAGTTGAAACGCTTTTATGTAAACAGCTATTTCACCTGCATAACTACGTGAATACGCAACCCACATAGCATTATTATATGTTCGCGCAGATTCAATTTACTTGATGTTATCGTTTAAATAGCAGTTTTCATCAGGGTCAATACATTTCATGTGAAAAATGCTTGTGAAAACAATTAATTGATTCTGAATTTGAATTTTACGTTTCACTCAATGAACCATTGGAAACCATGCGAAAATAGACTCTAACGTTGGTAAATACATACTAACACGCGATTCCCACTCCCCTCCCTCAATCCTCCAAGCCCATCTCCTCCCTTCATACCAACCCTCGATCACAAACCAACCCATACTCACACTGTATCTTAGGCGTTCGCATGCCACTCGGCACTTGTCCCTGCGCCGCCATACCAGCGAGCGACTGACATCGCTGCAGCCTAAACAACCCGAGCGAATTGACGCCATCGCTCAGACTATGTGTGCTACCATGGAGACCACCCTCCGTAGATGAGTTGGCCCCGCTGCTGGTTTGGCGCAGGAGGTTGTTGCAATGGCTCATGTATTGGAGATTGGCGGCGCTACGAACTTTGCGCAACCCGAGACCGCCGCGCGGGTTTTCTTCGCGGATCACGCCGAGGGGGTCGAGCGGGCTGCGACGAGGAACGAGCTCATCCATTGTTGTTGTTACCGGGTAGGGCGTTTATAAACGGTGGATGTACATGTATAATTATCCGATGGTTTACGCCGATGTTTTAGTCTTAGTTTGTTGTGTGTATCCCTTCAACTTGTTATCCATCGTGTGAAGATGTATCAATCATACTATCATACTGATATTCACTGTTGATGTTTTGTTGATTTGTATTCATCAAAACATCATTATCATACAATCTTATATAAGTTCTCTTATCCTCGCGTTTTTTGTTCAACTTAACTGTGGCCTCTTCTTTTAATTCAAGGCACTTCATTTGTATTCATCCATCTTCTAAATGTTACATTATCGGCTCATAAGAAAAGCGTTCACTTGTTGCAGCTTTTCAACTTTCTGAACTTTTTATTGTGTGTCATCGACTTGTTCGCGTCTTTAAAACAGAAACCGATCGACATTATATCCCGAGACACGTTATAATTAAAGCAAAAAGTTTCGTTTGTGACACTGTTTTATAAGTAGCAAAATTGCATATCATGATATCGCTTTACTAAGTTATTCATTGTTATTTCTGCTTATTATGCCTGTACAATCAACAGAAAAAAATGTATAGATAATGTTTTTATAACTTTTCACAACATTCATCATATTCATCACTTTTCTATGCTGATTATAAAGCGACGAGAGACGTGGGAAGGAAAGTAATTACACAGTAAGCATGACCAACTGAATGGTTGCCACTCGTCAGTCAAATGTAATTACGAATTACAAAACACCCCTTTACTTTAAGTTCTCATAACATTACAAAATGCAATGCAGCAGCGAAAGTAGAAATTATCATTAACACCCTTTCATGACAGTGATATCATTTTGTTCCTTCATCGTAGCAATGCCGTTTTGTGGCACTTATTACCATTGCTGTTGCTGCACCACACAATCGCAGACCCTTATTTACAGACTCGGCAGACAGAAGGACCCAGACTCTTTATAATGACAGTCGTTTAATGTTCTATAGCAATTATAGCTTACAACCGTTTTCTTCCGCTTACCCTCGCAAAGGGAGTGGAATATTAGAGGGTGCTGTCAATTCTTAACCTTGGCAAAAGCAATTGGTTAAGTATATGACCAACACGAAAATGACGTAGAATTCTATTGCTTGAGTAAATGGATAAAAATGATTTCAGTTGATTTTTTTGAAGACCTGATATACATGTTTTATGAAAATCAGTTCATAAGAAAACCGATACTTGTTGTTTCAGAAATATCAGCCGAAAAACGAAAACGTTGAGTTTATTGAGCGGAAATAAACCTAGATATTATGACTTTTATTAAACTCCTGAAATTTCAAATGAAACTGTCGTTAGTCCCGCTCTTTGCTATGCAAAAGAAGCTTCGTTGACACCCGATTTCTAGGAACACAGAATCGAAGAGTTGCTAGAGCCCATTCCCCACAAATCGTCGAATCTGAGTCAAAGGTGATCACAAGTCTCCTCCCTTCGGAGCTTTCTATATTGGGAGCTGATTCTTATTAACATTTGCCGTTTCTCTATATCGCAATAAAATGTCCTTTCGTATGGCCCATAAGGATAAATACGACGTCGTTATTTCTAAACGTGACTAAGTATTGAACTCAAATCAAGATTGAATTCAAACTTTTTTTTCAAGTTATAACCTGGTATTTATTAATGACGCGATCTTAATAAATTATAATTAAAGCATCAATTCGTTGATGTTTTTTTTTTTAAATAAAAAGTCACGTCGTTTTTATTTATATACATGTCGTTGTTTATGTTTATTTGTTTGGTTATCTCTTTAATAGCTTTGTTTTATTATTTGCCTTTATTACTTGTTGCGAAATCATTTTTTTCTTCAAAGTCATCAGCATTTCTTTTAATTTCCCATATCTCGAGCCCATAAAAACCAATTATTGGCCTTATGTCAATCACAAACACTTTTTTGTTTCCCCTATCTCTTTTTTAGTTGATATCAGGATCGCGCTTACGGTAGCTTTTTGACCTGTTGACGAGGTAAATCCGCATCTTTCGATTTGTTGTCACAATATATCCAAGGATAATAAACACACTTCAAATTTAACTTATTATATAAACTTATTTATAAATTGCGCATATCGACTTGAATATTAATGTTTTATGATCATTTCATTAAGCTTTCTTTGTATTTTGAAATCCATGAAAGGGCAAAATAAGCATAGGATGATGTTTGATACAATAAGTTTTCATGAACTAAGATTGTATCTTATCTATGATTATCACATAGTCAGCTGTGTGACTATCGGCTTGTACTCAAAAATAGATGAGAGTTGTTCAACTTGTGACATGAACAGGTATCATTAATGGTCTAGAAATAAGACCAAGCAACCACTCAAACCTCGATTAAGGATGGCGGTGAAACACAAAAATAATTCATGTCATTTTTAATATTAAATAGAAAAGAATTTTAAGTTAATAAATCATGATACACGCTATCTGAAAGAAACCTGTTTAATAAAATTGAGTATCTAGATGTGTACCATACTCTTAAGTCCCTTTACAGTTTCATTCATCGTAAATATTGAACTAAAATGTGTCGAGTACTCTTGAAACAAACCTGGATCATGTATAAACCCTGTCCAAATTATATCAATATGTAGACCAAAAATAAAACCTTTTCAGTGTCAATTCGAGAGATTAGTCCTCATCTGACGATAAAACAAATATCATGAGTGTTTAAATCATGGACCTCACCGATGTCAAACAATTGAAGTTTCTATCAACGATTTTTTTATCAATCTGATATGTAAGAACAGAAAAGCGTTCAATATTTCGCAATATACAGCACAGTGGCTTTTCATCGATTTTTGCTCAGTCTCTGAGTCAAACCACTACAATGTCAACTGCTTATCTCAACAACGCTTTTTCAACTTGCGATTTTATCGTGCAATAAGCATAAGAATTGGGCAATGAAAAAAAAAAATCTTAGCGAAATGATAGAAAAGACTTATTAAGGTGAACAAAACCTCCATTTTTTAGGAAAAAAACCGGTAAATACGTTTTCGAAAGTATTGTTCCATATTGTTATATAGCGGGTTTCAAATAATTCACCGGTAAATATGATCAAATGATAATTGAATCATACAGATTGTCCTTAGGAATACCGACTACCTAATAATTCAGCGAATCAAATCAGTATTTATCCATTCAACTGTCAGCTTATTAAGCAGGATTTTCGGATCTGCATCCGTCTCATAATTGATTCGGAAGTGTGACAACTGAATCGCCACGAATCTCTAAAATCGCCACGAAAATAATCCTATATGAGGCTTCTTGATAAGTCTTATCGATAGAAATCGATGCTCGTTCGATATTGGCGAATGTGTAAAATGTGCATTTTCTCACATTCCACATCCTTATCGAAGTGTCTCGCAACGAGTGTGTCAATGTCTGAGGGTCAGTCCCCAAGTGAATGAGGTAATAAGGATGAAGTCATTTTACTCCGTTTTACTTGACGGGGTCAGATATTGATGTCATGAAGTAAGCGGAGACCGAGGCTTGCGTCATATAATTAGAAAACCGATTAAAAAACGCGCATCTACATTAAAAATGATTACCCGGTATACAAACTATGATATACGCTAAAATGAACTGGAAAACCTTTTAGTTTTTTACGCGTCAGGCCCAAAATAATGTGAAATCGCTTCTCCGATGAAAATGCTCCTTCAGCTTAAATTAATTATATTCGACGACAATATATTGTTTTCAGAGTGCACAAAGCGGTGTTGTAATATTTCAAATTGATTGCGACATATCGAGGATTTATCCTTGCATAATTCCAGGGTGTAGCATAAGGGTCGAAACCCTCGGTAATTTCGAGGGTAAATCAAGATTACCGAGGCAGAATTGAGGTACCCTCGAAAAATTACCGAGGTGAAAATTGAGTTTTTCGAGGTATAATTTAGGTACCCTCGAAAAATTTCCGAGGCAATTTTCAGGTACCCTCGAAAAATTACCGAGGCAGAATTCTGGCTTATGCTACACCCTGTAATTCTATTAAAATACTATCTAGAATGCTGTTATAATATATATGTTTTATAATCTATCATAAGCAGTTAAATAGTATTGCTTCCAATGAAATGTCGGTCGTAGCTTAAACTAATTTAGATTGATTATAAATCTTTCCCATGAAGTGCAATTCATGTGGTGGCAACAACTAAGAGTTCCAACAGTTTTCAATGTGATTTACAATGATTAATAACCG